>RJWM01041807.1:0-14684 GCA_004363535.1 Dasyprocta punctata | reverse complement strand
TAGTCTAAAAATTGAAAGGCTACTTTATTCAGGACTATAAATTTAAAAATACACCTACTTAAAACCAGGTAAAACAACTTACTCAAAAAGTGAATCTTTACACTACACACATGCTATCCCAAATAAAGGTACTACATCTAAATAAAAGTACTTTTTCTGTCTAAGCCAATGAAGGATAAACCTATTTTGTGGCCCTCTAGGTATTTGTCAAAGGCACTATGAGAGATGAAACCATAAAGGCAGTGTTATTTTCAAATCTTTTACTATTTGTGATTGCATGGAAAAGGATTTTTACAGGGATAACTGATCCAAATGACTTCAAATTCTTTTATGTTTTATATGTTCATATCTTCCTTCTGTTTTGGCAATGCTCCTAGAAATGCATGAGTCAGGGATTAAAGAAAGAACAGTATCCCTTCCTCATTTTCGAAACAGTAGTAATATATCATCTTTCTTTTTTGTGTGTGTCTGCTACGCCTTCTGAAGATATAAGGGCAACTTTCTTAATGCTTCCTTTAACTCCAGCAGGTAGCAAAAAAGACAATATTGTTCAAATCAAAAATTTCCAAGCAGATACGAAATTGGTAATTAACATTTCTTCAAGTGAATTTTAATGAACCCCTTACATTGCCCCCTTGATTGCTTGTGAAGAAAATAGGGTGGCTTTTGAGTCCCCATGGAACCCATCATTCTATAGAAAAGATAGTCAGCAACAGGAAATGCAGGCTTCAATTTGGTGCCCAATTCTGGGAATTGCAAAAAGTAAAGCATAGTTTTCTCTTTTTCTGTTGCAAATAGTTTCAAATACTCTTCTCAGATCTTTTGGATAATGTCTTATAATAATGAATGACTTACAAGTTTCCTGTTTCCTACTTAAGCCAACCTTGCATTTTCTCCCTAAAACTTTAGTCTTGGAAATCACTGTGCAAGATATGTCTATACAGAAGATCATGTGAAGACACAGGGAGAAGACAGCTGCCAACAAGCCAAGGAAAAAAACCTCAACAGTGGCATATTAATCTCAGACTGCCAGCCTCTAGAATATGAGAAGCGTATGTCTTTTGTTTAAAAGGATAAAAGAACAAAAAGGGAGGCAAGAAAAAAAAAAGAGCCAGAAGAAGAGGAGGGAGAAGAGGAGGAAGAGAAGAAAGAGAAAAAGAAAGGGAAGGAGAAGGGTAAGAAGAAAATACAGTGTGAGCTTCTCCACTGGTAGACACATTGAAAAGCCCTTTAGAGTTTTTATTAACCGAAACTGGTGAAATCACTTACACCGAGAGCCCTAGGGAATGTGTAACATCAATATCTTCTCCTTTCAGGCACTGGAGCAGACCTCTGTCTCAGCTTGACTGAACCAATTTGAGGGAAAAAACAAGCTTTTGGTTAATGTCAGCATTGTGGATATTCAAAGATTTTCATATATATATTCATGTATATCTCCTATATGCAGAGTCTGCCATAAAATATATATATACACTTCAGGAAGAGGAAAAACTTGTATAAATACTTTAATACTAAATTTATTGAGACATCACGAGATTAATACAAGTTCCTATGGCCTCTACTATTACAAAAGGTGTTCAAAGCGGTGATCATTAGTTTTCAGAAATTTATTAATACTGAGAACTGCAGCTTGGATAACTTAGGTCACTGAGATTGCTGTACATACGTTTTCAATTTCTTTTCTAAGGGCTGGCAGTGTAGCAGTCTTTCTGAGATACACGACATCCTCCAGGGTCCCCCATAGAAGGGTAACATCATCTGTTGAAAAAACATTATACTATTTTGTTTCCTGAAGAGTGTATATATATTTTTATGTAATCTGTATATATTTCTTAAATATATAATTTTCATATACTATTTGTGTATTTCCCATATATTATATGTTCATTCCTTTGGTATTCCATGTATGTGTTCCTATTGTCTTTTTTGTCCTTAAATTTTTAAAACATCTGCATATGTGTGGACTTTTACTTACTTTTATATTCCTTCACACTTTTTACTTTGCTTTTTCATTTATTTCAAAAAAATTGAGCCATGATCTCTTCACATGTTCTTTCTGCTTTTTCAAAAAATTAAGTTGATTAGTACAATTTCTATGTACATACTGACTACACACATCATAGGGAATTTGAATTTTTGCATGATCAATCTTGATTCTGATATTTTACCATTCCCCTCCTTTCAAACCCTCTTCCCCTCCCTATTTACAAATTTTGTTTTCATTTTGTCCTTCTTTTCTTTTCTCCTTTCCTCCATTTCCCTCTCATTCCTTTTCCTTTTGGACAATTTCTTCCTATTTCACAATATCTATTATGTACTTTGGTTCTCATGTATACTTTCATTTTCTCACACCAGAGAGACTGTGCAACATTTACATGTTTGTCCAGTTTATTTCACTTAAAAGTCTGGTCTCAAAGTCCATTCATTTAGCTAGAGATGTCTCAAAATATCCTTCTTCATGATTAAGTAGTACTCCATTGTGTAACAAAACCACATCTTTTTTATCCATTCATCAGTCGGTGGGCATTTGGGTTGTTTCTAAGATTTCACTCTTACAAACTGTGCTGCTACAAACATGGATGTGCATATATCACTGTGCTATGATGCCTTTCATTCTTTTGGGAAGATAACAAGAAGGGGATAGCTGAGTCAAATGACCTCTAGTCCAAGTTTTTTGAGGATTTTCCACACTGATTTTCACAGTGCTTGCACTAGTCCACCAATACTGGATTTTCTTTCCCCCACATCTCCACCAGCATTTGTTATTGCTTATTTTCTTGATAATAGTCATCCTTTCTTGAGTGAGATGAAACCTCAATGCTGTTTTAATTTACATCTCTTGAATGACCAGTGGTGTTGAAAATTTTTTCATATACTACATTGCCATTTGTACTTCTTCATCTGAGAAGTGTATGTTCATTTCAGAAGCCCATTTTTGGATTGAGTCTTTAAATTTTGGGGGGTCTTACCTTTTTTCAATTCTTTGTATGTTGTACATACTAGTCCTTTGTCTTAAGAATAACTGGCTAAGAGTTTTTCCCACTCTATGGTTTTCCTTCACTCTGTTGGTGATTTCTTTTGCTGCACAAAGGCTTTTTAATAAGATGAGATTCCAGTTGTTGATTCTTCGTAGTATTTCCTGTGTAATTGGGGTTTTGTTCATGAAGTCTTTGCCAACACCTGTCTCTAAGGTTTCTATGTATTTTATCTTCTAGGAAATTTAGAGTTTCTTTTTTGATATTTAGATCTTAGATCGATTTTGATTTTATTTTTGTGCATGATGAGAGAAATGGTTTTAGTCTTGAGCATGTGGAAAGCCAGTTTTTCAGGCAGCATTTACTGAAGAGGGTATCTTTCTTCCAGTGAATGTGTTTGGCTCCTTCACCAAACATAAGGTGACTGAGTGTGTTTGGAGTTGTTTCTGCATCTTTTAATGAGTTCTGTTGGCCTTTGGGTCTTTTTTTTCCTGTATCATGCCATTTTTATTTTATTATTTTATTATTAGTAGTAGTATTTGGGGGGGTACCAGGGTTCAAACTCACTACCTTGCACTTGCCAGGCAGGTGCTTGTGCTGCTGAATTAAGTCCCTGGTCCCTCATGCTGTTTTTAATTGCAGTAGCTTTATAATATAATTTCAAATCAGTGATTGTGATGCCTCCTGCCTTGTCTTTGTTGCCCAGAATTTTTATAGATATTCTAGGTCTCTTCTGGTTCCAAATGGATTTTAGGGATGTTTTCTCTAATTTTGTGAAGTATGCTAATAGTTTTTTATTAGAATTGCATTAAATCTGTGCAACAATTTTGAGTGTATGGCCATTGTCAGTATGTTGGTTGTTTCTGCCCAAAAGTAAGGGATATATGTCCAGTTTCTCATATCCTCTTTGATCTCCTTTTTGAGAATATTGTAGTTTTCAGTGTAGAGATCTTTACTTCCTTTGTTAGATTGATCCCTAGGTATTTCACTTTTTTCGATGCTATTGTGAAAGGTGTTGTTTCCATAATTTCTCTCTCAGTGAGTTTGTTGTTTGTGTATAGGAATGCTGTGAATTTCTTAGTGTTGACTTTGTATCCATCTATACAACTGAATTTAGTTATTAAACCTGGAAGTCTTTTGGTGAGGTATTTGGGATCTTCTGCAAATAATGATGATTTAACTTCTTCCTTTCCTATCTTTATTACTTTTATTTCTTTCTCTTGTCTAATTGCTCTGGCTAATAGTTCAAGAACTATGTTGAATAAGAGTGACAATAGTGAATATCCTTGTCTTATTCCTAATTTTAGAGTGAGAGCTTTCAGTTTTCAGCAGTTGTTCTGTCATAGATGACTTTTATCAGATTTAGATAAAGACCATCTATTTCAATTTTCTGTAGGTATTTTATCATGAATAGGTGTTGGGTTTTGTTAAATACTTTTTCTGGATCTATTGAGATGATCATGTTGTGTTTATCTTTGGCTATGCTAATATGGTGTTTTACATTTATTCATTTGCATATGTTGAGCCATCCCTGAATCCTTGGGATTAGCTGTTCTTTGCCATAGTATGTGGTCTTCTTGATGATTTACTACATTCTGTTTTCTAGTATCTTATTCAGAAGTTTTCCATCTATGTTCAGTAGGAAAATTGGTCTGTAATTCTCTTTATTGGTTGAGCCCTTTTCTGGTTTTGGTATCAGCGTAATACTTGTTTCCAGGATTAAGTTTGTGAGTGTTGCTTCTCTTTCAATTTCATTAAAGAGTTTGAGGAGTATTGGTTTTAGATTTTCTCTAAATTTCTTGCAGAATTCATCAGTGAATCCATCTGAACCTGGGTTTGCATTTGTTGATAAGTTTTTAATCATATTTTTAATTTCACTGACCAATATTGTGTTATTTAGAATGTTTATAATTTCCTGATTCAACTTTGGTAATTCATGTGTTTCTAAGTATCTGTCAATTTCTTCTGTGTTTTCCATCTCATTAGACTACAGTTTCTAGAAGTGCAAATTGTAATCTTCTGTATTTCCATGGGATCCATCATGATTTCACCCTTTTCATCCCTAATTGTATGAATTTGAGTCTTTTCTTTCCTTTTCTTGATAATTTTATTTCATCCTTTGAAGAAACAAATTTTCAATTCATTGATTCTTCGTAATGCTTTTTAGTCTCAATTGCATTACTTTCTATTTTAAACTTCATAATTTCCTCTTGTGTGATCTGTGAGCTTGACTTCTTCTTCTTTTTCTAGAAGTTTAAGGTTTGACATTAGGTTGTTTATTTGAAGTCATTCTGTTTTCTTAATATGTGAATTACTACTATAAAGTTTCCTCTCATGACTGCTTTCATTGCATTCCATAAGTCCCGGTGAGTTGTATTGGCCTCATCACGTAACTGTAGATACTGTTTAATTTCTTCTTCAATTTCATCTGTGATATATTGGTTGTTTAGCAGTATGTTATTTAATTTCCATGTTTCTATGGAGTTACTGTAGTTCCTCTTGTCACTGATTTTCAATATCATTGCACTATGGTCATATAATACGCGTGGGACAATTTCAATTCCTTTGCGCTTAAACGTGTGCTATAGTCTAGCATGTATTCTATTTTGGAGAATGTGCAATACATATCTGAGAAGAATGTGCATTTTGATGTTGTGTGGTAGAACACCCTGTAGACATCTACTAAGTCCATTTAGTCTTAGGTTTGTTTCAATTCTGATATTTCTTTGTTGGTTTTTATATGGTTGATCTATCTTTGAGAGTGAGATAGTAAGGTTCTTAATTACAATTCTGTTTATGTTTTTTAAATTAATTTAAAATTTTTTTATTTTAAAAAGAATAAAACAAAAAACAGAACAAAGCAGATCAGTACAAAACAATGCAAGCAACACAGGATTTAAAAATAAGACAATAGGAAATCAACAGTGGCTACCATATTGTCTCTTGGTTTCTTTGAAGTAGTTGTGCATATCTTCACACACAATGAATTTAAATAAAACAAAATAGCATAAAACCATCAAAACAGAAGAATGAAAGCATTACAGGCCTTCAAAACCATACAATAGGAAAATCAACAATGGTTACCATAATGTATCTTGTTCACTTCAAAATGGCTGTCCATACCTTCACACATATTGAAATCAGATAATACAAAACAGACTAAAACCAATCAAAACAAAGAATAAAAGCATTATTAGACTTCTCAACAAGATGATAGGAAATCAGTAATTGCTACCATAATGTCTCGCTTTCTTCAAAGTAGCAGTTCATACCATCACATGTAATAAAATCAATTTTTGTAAACCCTTTAGGAGAAGTTCTAGGCATGTATAAGCCTATACATGTACATCTATCCTTTCTGTATTAGAGGGAAAAACAAAACAAATTACAAGACAGACAACAGGAAAATAAATAACAATAACAAACAACCCAAAGCAGTTACAATATAGGCTTGCAAAACAAGGTGGTAGGAACATTAGTAAGGTGATTATTTTGCATAACTATGTTCAAGAGTTCCTCAGATTATCATATATAAGCATGCAAAATTGATCTAATCCTATGCACATTAATTGTTTTTTCCTAAGAAGGAATAGAATTAGTAATACAATCATCTTAGCTATCTTAAGTGTGTACATACAAATTTATATCTTTTTTCTTTTCCTTTCCATGTCTTCTCCTTCTCCCTGAGTTATTTTTTCCCTTTTGAGCAATTTCTTACCCTTCCACAATATTTATTGAAGATTTTGTATCTTATTTACTTATTTCTTACACTAGGGAGACAGTATGGTTTTTACACATGTGAGTTTGATTTATTTCACTTATGAGTATGATTTCAAGTCATGTCCATTTATCTATAAAAGCCTCAATGTGATCCTGCTTTACAGCTGAGTAGTACTCTGTTGTATAAAAATACCATATCCTTTTTATCCATTCCTCAATTGATGGGCATTTAGGTTGTTTCTAAGATTTGACTGTTGAAAATTGTGCTGCTATAAACGTGGGTGCACATATATCATGGTGGTAGGATGATTCCAATTCTTCTGGGAATATGCCCAGAAGTAGAATAGCTGGATCAAATGGGACTTCCAATCCCAGGTTTTTGAGGAACCTCCAGACTGATTTTCACAGTAGATGCACAGTCCACACTCCCACCAACAATGCAGAAGAGTTCCTTTTTCCCCACAGCCTCTCCAGCATTTGTTATTGGTGGTTTTCTTGATCCTGGCCATTCTCTCTGGAGTGAGATAGAATCTCAGTGTTGTTTTAATTAGCATTTCTCTAATGATCAATGATGTTGAACATTTTTTCGTGTATTTATTTGTCATTTGCATTTCTTCAACTGAGAAATGTGTATTCATCTCAGAAGCCCATTTTTGGATTGGGTCTTTGAATTTTGGGGGTCTGGTTTTTTAAAATTGTTTGTATGTTTTAGATAGAAGTCCTTTGTCTGAGGGACAATTGACCAAGATTTTTTCCGAATTTGTGGGCTTTCTTTTCACTATATTGACGATTTCTTTTGACATGTAAAAACTCTTTAATAAGATGAGATCCCAGTTGTTGATTCTGGGAAGTATTTCCCAGGTAGATTGATACTTGTTCATGAATTCTCTGCCTAACCCTATGTCTTCAAGATTTCTAGCTACTGTGTCTTCCAGCAGATTAGGTGTTTCTGTTTAATATTTAGATCTTTGATCCATTTTGAATTTAGTTTAGTGCTTGGTGATAAGCAGGCATCTAGTTTTAGTTTTTGTTATATGGAAATCCAGTTTTTACAGCACTGCTAATAAAAGAGGCTGTTTTTTTCCAGTGAGTTTGGCCCCTTTGTCAAAGATAAGGTGGCTGAGTGTGTTTGTAGTTATGGTTATATCTTCTAATCTATTCCACTGATCTTCAGGACTGTTTTTATTCCAGTACCATGCTGATTTTATCACAGTACCCTTGTGGTATAGCTTCAAGTCAGGGATTGTGTGGCCTCCTGCCTTGCTTTTGTTGCCCAGAATTGCCTTTGCTATTTTAGGCCTCTTCTGGTTTCAGATTATTTTTGGAATGATTTCTCTAGCTCTGTGAGGTAGGCAAGCAGCATTTTGATTGGAATTGCATTAAATCTGTATAATAATTTTGGGAGAATGGCCATTTTCACAATGTTTGTTCTTCCTATCCATGAAAAAGGAATGTCTTTTCATTTTCTGAGATCCTTTTCATTTTCTTTTTTCAGAGTATTGTAATTTTAATTGAATAGATATTTTACTACCTTTGTTAGATTGATTCCTAAGTATTTCAATTTTTGGATGCTATTGTGAAGGGTGTGGTTTCTCTTATTTCTCTCTCCATGAGTTTGTTGTTTGTGTACAGAAATACTATTAATTTTTGAGTGTTGACTTTATATCCAGCTACATTACTGAATTTGGTTATTACATCTAGAAGTTTTTCAGTGGAGTTTTGGGGGTCTTCTATGTAGAGTATCATATCATCTGTGAATAATGATAATTTAACTTCTTCTTTTCCTATCCTTATTCCTTTTATTTCTCTCTCTTGTCTTATTGCTCTGGCTAATTTTTCCAGAACTACATCGAATAGGAGTGGTGATAATGGGTATCCTTGTCTTGTTCCTCAATTTAGAGTAAAAGGTTTCAGTTTTTGACTATTTAATATGATGCTGGCTATTGGTTTGTCATAGATGGCTTTTATCAGATTGAGGTGAAGACCATCTATTCCAATTTTCTGTAAGGTTCTTACCATGAATAAGTGTTGGACTTTATCAAAAACTTTTCTGCATTTATTGAAATGGTCCTGTGATTCTTATCTTTGGCTCCACTGATATGGTGTATTACATTTGTTGATTTGCATATGTTGAACCATACCTGCATTCTTGGGATGAATCCCACTTGGTCATGTTGTATAATCTTCTTGATGACTTGCTGCATTCTGTTAGCCAGTATTTTATTGAGAATTTTTACATCTATGTTCATTAGGGATATTAGCCTGCAGTTCTTTTTTTTTTTTGGTTGGGTCTCTCTCTGTTTTTGATATGAGGGTAAAACTTGCTTCCAGGAATGAGTTAGGGAGAATTGCCTCCCTTTCAATTTCATTGAAGAGTTTGAGGAGTCTTGGAATTAAGTCTACCTTGAATTTCTTGTGGAATTTAGCAGTGAATCCATCAGGACCTGGGCTTTTCTTTGTTAGTAAGGTTTTAATTACATTTTCAATTTCATTGATTGAAATTGGGTTATTCAGCAGTTTTACATATTATTGACCCAGCTTTGGTAATTCATATGTTTCTAGGCATCTTTCCATTTCTTCTGTGTTATCAAAGCTATGAGAGTAAAGGTTTTTGAAGTAGGTATTGATGATCTTCTGTATGTCCACAGGATCTGTAGTGATTTCACCCTTTTCATTCCTTATTGCATGAATTTGGGTTTTTTCTTTTCTTTTTTTAAATAAGGTTGGCTAGGGGCTTATCAATTTTATTTATTCTTTCAAAGAACCAACTCTTCAATTGATTAATTCTTTGTATTATTTTCTTAGTTTCAATTGCATTAATTTCTGCTCTGATCTTTATGATTTCCTCCCTTCTTTTGGTTTTGGGCTTGACTTGTTCTTCTTTTTCTAAATATTTGAGGTGCAGCATCAGGTTGTTTATTTGCATTCATTTGGTTTTCCTGATGTGGAAATTCCCTGCAAGAAATTTCCCTCTGAGGACTGCTTTCATTGCATCCCATAGGTTCTGGTAAGTTGTATTTGTATTTTCATTTGCTTGGAGATAATGTTTAATTTCTTCTTTAATTTCCTCTGTGACCATTGATTGTTTAAGAGTGTATTATTTCATTTCCATGTGTTTACGGAATTTTTGCAGTTTCTTTTGTCATTAATTTCTAGTTTCATGGCACTGTGATAAGATAATATGCATGGGATAATTTTGATACTTTTGTGTTTACTTAAGCTTGTTCTGTGGGCTAGTATACATTCTATTTTAGTGTATGTATCATGTGCAGCTGAAAAGAATGTATATTCTGATGTTGTTGGGTGGAACACCCTGCACACATCTCCGAAGTCCATTTGTTCAGAAGTTTGATTCAGTTCTGCTATTTCTTTGCTGATTTTCTGTCTAGTTGATCTGTCTCTTTGTGTTAATGGGGTGTTAAGGTCTCCCATTATAATTGTGTCATTGCTTATTTGATTTTTCATTTCTATTAATGTTTGTTTTATATAGCTGGGTGCTCGTGTATTTGGTGCACACATATTTAAGATTGTTATCTCTTCCTCTTGAAGTTTTTCCCTAACTAGTATATAGTGATCTTC
This sequence comes from Dasyprocta punctata, assembly GCA_004363535.1. Lineage (NCBI taxonomy): Eukaryota > Metazoa > Chordata > Mammalia > Rodentia > Dasyproctidae > Dasyprocta > Dasyprocta punctata. Next base: position 4,410 of record RJWM01041807.1, on the reverse strand, counting down.
CTTATCTCTTTTGATCATTCTTGGTTTGAAGTCCACACTGTCTGCAACTGAAATAGCTACACCTGCTTTTTGTTCGGATTCCTGCTTCATGAGGAATTGTTTTTCTATCCTTTGACTTTCATTCTATGAATTTCCTTTTGCGTTAGATGGGTTTCTTATATAGAGAATATGGTTGGATGTTGTTTCTTGATCCATTCTGCCAGTCTACTTCTTTTAATTTGTGAATTGAAGCCATTTACATTAATAGTTATAACTGATATATATTGGTTTATTTTTATAATGTTATCTTTCTGCTGTTGTTCTTTATCTTTCACATCTATTTAATTGTTTGCCTTGCCTATTGGCTTTTTTCTGTTGGTGTTCATGAAGTTTTAGTTGTTTTTATGTCTATCTAGAATACCTTTCAACATTCTTTGCAGGGTTGGTTTGGTGGTCATGAAGTTCTTCAGCTGTTCTTTGCTATGGAAGTGTCTTATTTCTCCATCAATATTTTTGTTTTTTGGTTCTGGGGATTAAACTCATGACCTCGTACTTGCCAGGCAGGTGCTTATGCTGCAGAGCTAAATCCCCAGCCCCTCTCCATCAATTTTGAAAGACAGTTTTGCAGGGTACATCAAACTGGGTTGGAAGTTGTTTTCCTTTAATACTTGAAATACTTTACTCCATGCTGTTCAAGATTTCATTGTTTGTGTTGAGAAGTCTGCTCTGATTCTAATGTGCTTTCCTTTATAGGTGATCTGTCTCTTTTCTCTAACAGCTTTTAATATTTTGTTCTTATGTTGAATTTCTGGAATGTTGATTATTATATGTTTGGGTGTAGATTTATTTTGGTTATGGGTAACTGGCATTCTATAAGCTTCACTTATCTGTATATCAGGTTCCTTTCCTATGTTTGGGAACTTTTCAGCTATTACTTCTAAATAGTCTTTTGATATTATTTGTGTTGTCACCTTTTTCATTTGAACCTATCAATCTTCTATTTTCTTTCCATCATCTCGCAACTGTTAAACTTTTACTTCCTGATTCCTTGTTATTTCTAAAAGATCTTTCCTTTCCTGTTCACTAGCTGCAATCTTGTCTTCGAGGTCTGAAAGTCTATCTTCACATTCATTAGGTGGTTTTGCCAGCTTTCGATGGAATTTTTGGTTTCCTGGATATTTCTTTGAATTTGTTTCATGTATTTTGTTTTCTTGTGTTGTTCATTCAAGGTTTCCATCTTTTTGCAGCGCTCCTCAATATTTTTAACTAAGTCTTCTTTAGATGTGTTCAGCTTTTATTATGTTTACCATTTCTTCTTTTACCTGGGAGATTATTTCTGATCTGAGTTCCTTTACAGCTTCATGGAGTTGTTTCTTTACTTCAGTGGCTATCGTTTCATAAGTTTCAGGTGTATGGTTTACATTTCCTTCTATGTTCATGTCTCCTAGGCTTGTTTGGGATGGGCTGGAGGTTTGAGATTGCATTTTGCTCTTGTGTTTTTGATTTTCCTGTATTCCCCTGGAGAAGCAAAATGCATGGTCTCAGTTGCTTCCTGGGTTGAGGACCCCTGTTCATACTGCAGGGAGTTTCCCCAGTTGAGTGGGGGTCATCAAGCCTTACCAGGTCCATAGGCACTCGAAGGCTCCTCAAATGTGGGGAGTATGCTGGGTGGGCCTTCAGCACACCCTAAGTGCTACTCTGAAGCTCTCTCTGGTTGCTTGAGGTTGCTGGGTGGGACTCTACCAGGTTTTGAGTGGAGTACCACGGCTGAGCAGCAAATGGAGTATGCTATGCAGGCCTTCTGCTCATGCCACATGGCACACCAAAGCTCCCAGCTGCTTGGGGTCACTAAGTAGAGCCCAACCAAGCCCCAAGGGACCTACACAAAGTTTTGCAGTTGATTGGGTGGGGCTCTACCAGACTCTGAGTGAGGTGCCAAGGTTGCTTGGCTTGGTGGGGTTTGTTGTACAGGCTTTCGGCTCACACCACTGCATGAAGGCAGTACCCCTCCCACTTGGGGTCACTAGGGGGAGCTCAACCAGTCCTTGAGGGACCTACCCAAAGGCCCCCGGCTGATTGGGGGCACTGGACATGGCCCTACCAGGTTCTGAGTGAGTTGCTGAGGTTGCATGACTGGGTGGGGTTTACTGTGCAGTGTTTGTGCTTATTTAATTTTTCCTGTCCATTAATATTTATTTTATAGTTGGGTGCACTTGTATTTGGTGCTTATATATTTCTCATTGTTATGTCTTCTTTTTGGAGCTTTCCCTTAATAAGTATATATCTCTTTTGATCATCTTGGCTTAAAGTTCACATTGTCTGCAAATAGAATAGTTACCCCTGCTTTTTTCTGTGTTTCTGTTGCATGAAATATTATTCTCTATCCATTGACTTTTAGTCTATTAATTTCTTCTTCACTTTTTTTTTTTTTTTTTTTTTGTGGCACCGGGGATCGAACTCATAGATTCGTGCCTGCCAGACAGACAGTTAAACTATTGAGCCAAACTCCCGGCCCTAGTTTTTTGAGGCAGGGTCACACTATGTATCTCAGGCCAGCCTTGCACTCACATTGTAGCCCAAGCCAGTCTCAAACTCACAATACTCCTCCTACCTCAGCCTCCTGAGTGCTGGATTTAAAGGCGTGCACTACCATGCCCGGCTTCTTCTTCGTTTATATGTGTTTCTTGTTCAGAGCATATCATTGGATCTTGTTTCTTGATCCATTCTGCCAGTCTGTTCGTTTTGACTGGTGAACAGAGACCATTTACACTGATGATTATAACTTGTATACACTGGCTTAACCTTGTCGTATTATTTTCCTGCTGCTGGTTCCCTGTTTTTCCCCTCTGCTTAATCAATTGGCCTGCCTAGTGGCTTATTTCTATTTGTGCTTTGGAAATGTGGATTTTGTTGCCTTTTTCTAGACTATCTTTTAGTACACTTTGTAGAGCTTGTTTGGTGTTCATGAATTTCTTCAATTGTTCTTTGTGAAGGAACTAATTTATTGTTTCATTAATTCTGAAAGAAAGTTTTGCAGGGTATATCAATGTTGGTTGCAGGTTGTTTTCTTTTAGGACTTGAAATAGTTCACTACAAGCTCTCTTTGACTTAAGTGTTTGTGTTGAGAAGTCTGCTGTGATTCTGATAAGCTTTCCTTTATAAGTAATTTGCTTCTTTTCTCTAACAGTTTTTAATATTCTGTTCTGTGTTGAATTTCTGGAATCTTGACTATTATATGTCTTGCTGAGGATTTTTTTTTTCATGGCTAATTGGAGATTTATATGCCTCACTTATCTTCATGTCAAGTTCTCTTTTTCATGTTTGGGAAGTTTTCTAGCATTACATCTGTGAACATGTTTTTTATGTCATTTGTGCAGACTTCTGCTTTTTCAGTGACTCCAACCTATCTTATATTGCTCTTCTTTGCATCATTTTTCAACTGGTGAATTTTTTTCATAGTCCCTTGCTAGATTTTAGGGATCTTTGTTTTTGTTATCACTAACTATGATCTTGTCTTTTAGGTCTGATATTCTGTCTTCATTTTCATTCAATCAGTTTTGCAAACTTTCAATGTAAGTTTAAATTTCTTAGATATCTGTTTAAATCTGATTCATGGAGTCCATTTCTCTGCTATGTTGCACATTGATGGTTTTCATTATTTTCTTATGCCCCTCCTGTCTTTAAAATCTATATCTACTCTAGATATGCTGAGCAATTTCTGCATTATGGTTGTCATGTGTTTTTTAAACCTGAGAGAATATTACTTTTAGGATTTCCTCTACATCCTCATACATCTGTTTTTTCCCCCTTTATTTCTGCTGCTATCATTCCAGAGAATTCAGGTGTGTGGCTTCTTCTTTCTCTTTGTCTCCTGGATTTGTCCTGGGTGGGCTGAAAGTCTAGGTTGCATGTTGCTTCTGTGTCTTATCATTTTCTAATGTTATTTTATTTTACTTTCTGTGTTGATCTTTATGAATTGCTTCTAGTAGCTTTACTACTAGTATCAAGGCTTCCCTAGGAAATGTGTACTCCTCAGAGTTGTCTTCTATGTGTAGGTGGTTCTTGGTCTTTGTGTCTGTCCTAAAATCCTACCTCTCTAATTTATCTGTTGCTCTCTATTTGGCCCAGCACACAGTCCTTTAGTGCTGGACATTGTGATGGTTGCAGGGTGGGAGCAGTGGTAGTGTTCCACTCACTACCTTCACTGCTGCCACTGAATCACCAATGCCAGAGTCCTAACCTTACTGACTTCCACTGCTGTTGCAGAGACTGCCCAAGGCAGGTCCTGCTCTAATGTCCTCTCCCACAGGGCGAGTGTCATGACTTTAAGTAGCATGCATCTGCATCCCTCTCTCAAGCCACTGGTCACATTCAGGGCAGAAAATGTCTTGGACCATTTCTGCTGAAGTTCCTAACCTTGTTGTTTCTAGG
>RJWM01041806.1:0-14736 GCA_004363535.1 Dasyprocta punctata | reverse complement strand
GTGGTCGATGTGCAAAAGCCAGGTCACAGAGGAGAAGGAAACGGAAGGATGGAGAAAAATCCAGCCCACCGAGGGTCTTGTGTGGGGCCAGACCCCAAGGTTAAAGCTCCCTGTCTGTGTCTCAGTGACCTCATCTACAGACACAGATGTGACGATGGTAACAGACAGTGTCAGGGAATCGTGGGCGGACTGAAGAAGGTCACACATGTGACGGGCTTGGAACAGAGCCTGGAACATGGCAAGCATGAGGCACAGTAGCTTGGATCCTTACCCAGTTCCTCATTGCTTCCTCGCTGGCATTGTTTCCCTGCTTAACAACCTGTGTGTAAAAATAGGTAGAACGCTTTAGAAAAGCAAATGGCCTCCCCAGACCCCCAGCCTGACAGAGGTGGTGGGAGAGGCACTTACCAACACCAAATGTGATGGCTATGGGGCAGATATAATTAGGCCACATTGCCATTAGGACGCCAGGAAGAGGGAAAGCATGAATAAATTGAAATGTTAATGACTTAGAGTGTTCAAGAAAATACTCCATTTATTATAGAAAACAAATGAAAAGCAAGTTAACCTGTCATTTCTCTTATTCAGACTTAGTTCATCATGACTCGGTGTACAGTAGGATGGAAACAATTTATGGAATGATGCTAACAAGGAAATTAAGATAATGTCCGTCTGCCGTATGTTGCCACGGCTCTGGGTTTTGCCTTGTCAGCTGCCATTGCTAGGGTTCAGTAGTGTCTTTGCACGAACTCCTCCAAAGGATCCCCGCCTCCAAAAACAGTCGGCGGGAGCTGGGTGTGCTCTGGACGGGAGGACTCGGGGCCAGGGAGACCTCGATGCTCTGCTCTTAGCCCTGCACGGAAAGGGAAGGAGAAGATGAGAGCACCGCAGACTGATCTCCCAGGTCCTATCCCAGGTGTGTTGTCTCCATTTCCAGGGCATGTTGGCTGAGCTACCAGAGAACAGCTGCTAACTGTGGGACCCCAGGTCTTGGTTTTCTCATCTGTAGAATGGGGATAAGAAAACAGTGGGAAAAGCAAGCAAATCACAGTGTGGGTAAAATGAGATAGTGGGTGTAGAGTGCTTGACCCAGTGCCCTGCACACAGTTCATGCATGGCAATCATTGTTTAGTATCATTAATATTGCTAATATATAAATATAATAAAGGATATAATTAATATGATCTCAAGCATTATTTTAGAGTTGCTCTGAAAAATACCAAGAATTTTGGGGACTGGGATTCAAAGAATGAAAGTCAGCCCTTCCCCCCTGGAGGCTTAGTGTAAACCTTACCCACACCAAAACATTAAGGAACATGGCAAAGCTACTCACTATGTGACTGTAAAAAAAAGAGGCATCTTTGGCAGCCCTCTTATAAGCGTCATAAAAACAACACTGTTTGCTTTCGCAAATGATATCTGCCTCAGAGAATGAAAAGCCAACTTGCAAGTTAGTCCTGCTAGTAGTCTAACTTCCAGCCTTGTTTACCTCACTTTGTAAGTAGCTGAGAAGTAGGAGGGGTAGAAATCACAGTGCTGTGTGTCATAGGCTCCAGGATTTAAGGTGGGAAGGTACAGTGTCTCAAGCACCCCCAGTTGCTAGGGTTGATTTTGTGGGATGGCAGATAATGAGCAGGCTGAGTCCATGGGAATGGGACCTCCATGAGGCCAGAGAGTTTTGTGTGCTTGGCACACATGGTGGAGGCCTAGGGCACTGGATGGATGTTCATTGTCCCAGCAGGTAGCAGATGCTTCGTCCAGATCCTCTGAGTCATGAGCCTGCCCTCCACTCTCTCTGGAGGCCTGCAGGGAGGTGAAAATAAGCATTTCTGCCTCTAAGGATTATGTATGTGACCTGTAGAAAGTTATTTGACCTCGCTGTATCTCAGTGACCTCTGGGCAAGTGACTCAAGGACTCTGTCCCAGCAGTCTCACCTTCCACATCCATGAAGCGGTGATGACAGCTGGAGTGGCCTTGAGCATTCCTAGGATGGTTCCATCCGGGCCGGCTCAGCCCAGTGCTAGGATGGGGTGAGCCTGCAGTGAGTCTGAGGTGCAGAGACTCACTGACCTGCTCGGCAGGGTCTGCCAACCCATGTGATGAAGATGCAGGCTACTTGCAGTGTACCTAGCCATCCTGTGGCTTCCAGAAGGTTCCCAGTCTCTCACTGAGTGTGGCCACATGGAGCCAGATCCCAGCCAGAAGAAGGAAGGCCAGTTGTTCATTTTCCGCACATCAATGATTTCAGACCTTAAGGTACAATTAGGACCCTCAGAAGAAGTCATTCACTAGATGAACCAGAGCCTCGTTTATTGAACCACGAATCCTAGGCCCTAGTAAGGTGAGTGGAGATGAATGAAAAAGGGTCACTGCCCAAAGCTTCCTTAGTCCCACTTGACCACAGTTCAGGGAGGAGGGACAGGTCGCACAGGGCACCAGTGGAGGACATGTCCACTCTGCCTGCAGGGCGGCTGAGTCCCTGAGCTTCACTGAAACATCCACCTTCAGCTTCCAAACCTGACTCAGAGGAGTCCTTACGTTCCTGGGGTAAGGAGCCAAGAGGACAGAAGACTGGACTCCTTGACCAAAAGCCGACCCACTTGACTCGGAGGAGTCCTTACGTTCCTGGGGTAAGGAGCCAAGAGGACAGAAGACTGGACTCCTTGACCAAAAGCCGACCCACTTGGCTCTGTTGCACATAAGGGCTGTGGCACAGGATTTCTTTTCAATGAATTTAATTTTTTTTAAATTGTAAAACTAAATTACAGTAAAAGGGGCACTGCTGCTAATCTTCCTTACCATACTCCCCCTTGCTTTGAACAGAATTATCCCATCACTCTTGCCACTTTCTGAAGCAGTTCTGGGAGTCCTCTTTCGCGAGTGTCTTTCGTTGTGTTATTGAGGCTGCCTTGATGTCTCAAGCTGACTCCAAAGATTTGCCTTTCACGGTCACTTTCACTTTGGGAAAGAGCCAGGAGTAGCATGGCGCCAGATTTGGTGACTGAGGCAGTTGAGGACTCACCGAGATGCTCTTTTGAGCCTGCTTTTCCCGCGGATGGCACTCAGCAGTGACAGTCACTGGGCAGTACTTGGGCTCACCACTCACAAAGACTCTCACAAAAGAGAACTTCTGGAACTGCTTCAGAAAGTGGTGAGAAAATGGGGTAAGTGTGTTTGAAATGAGGGAAGTCCCTCAAGGGAGACTAGTGGAGACGTGTCTTTTACTGAAATACTTTTTTTTAATGTGAACATTCTCCAGGTATTTCGATCACATCTGCTTTTACTGGTCATGGTGGCTGATGAGGGACAAATTCAAGACCTGATGGAACAGGACACCAACTAAAAGCCGCCTGAGCAGGAGGCAACCTTTTCCTCCCTGTTTTGCCATTGCCACAGACCCCTGCCTGCATGTCCCCTCTCCAGGTGTCCCTGAGCAGCTGGATAGCGCCACAGACCTGGCCGTGCCCTTTGAAGCCCCTTCTGGCTCCCCCAGCTGCAGAACTGAGTCACATCCCTGGCTTACCCCCGAGGCCACTGGGCCGCCGCTTAGGACAGTCACATCTTCTGCAGCACACTGATTTCTCCTGGTGTGCTGAACATCTTGTCAAAGAACTCACCCCGCAGCCTGCTGTCCCCACGGCCTCAGCTCTGAAGACCTCGCCCCTGCTTGTTTCATCCGACTGGCTAGTACAGGTTCTTCTTGTTCTCTTTCTTCCCTCCTTCCTTCTTTCCTTCCTTCCTTTCTGCTTTCCTTCCTTTCTTCATTTTTTCCCAGTGCTGGGGCTCAAACCCAGGGCCTTTACTGCGAATTACATCCTTGGTCCATCCTTTATTTTTTTATTTTAAGACAGGGTCTCACTGAGTCACAGAGTCACTCAGGCTTGGCTCAAACTTGGGGTCCTCCTGCCCCCACCTCCCATCTGTGTCTTCAGCACTTGCCACACATCTAGAACACAGCACCGGCTCGGGATGGATTGGTTCAGGGATAAACAAAATGAACTTTCTTTGGGGGTATTGAAGAGATTGATTCACAACTTTTTTGTGGGGGGGGCACTGGGGATTGAACTCACAACCTCACACCTACCAGGGCAGGCACTTAAGCCACTGAGCCAAACTCCCAGCCCTGGTTTTTTGAGGTAGGGTCGCACTGTGTAGCTCAGGCCAGTCTTGCGCTCGCGTTGTAGCCCAAGCCGGCCTCGAACTCACAACGCTCCGCCTACCTCAGCCTCCCGAGTGCTGGGATTAAAGGCGTGCGCCACCACGCCCGGCTTGATTCACAACTTTTATTGTCCCCCAAAAATGTGCCAGGTGAATGAAAAGCATCATCAGCAAATGGCAAATTCAGATTGTAGGGGCCCAGAAATCACTAGTAGCCATACTATCTCATTCTCAGTCAGGGCCAGCGTGCCGCTCTCACAGAGGAGCTCGGACGCCAGCCCCTCCCTTCCCACCCTCACCTGACTTCATGCTCATCGGTGTTTAGAAAGCTGGAGAAAATTAATGTCACGTTACACCAGAGACAGCATCAAAATATATTATTCTCGGGACAGTAGACCCTTAAATCATGCCATGTGTATATAGGAAGCCAACTCTTTTTCTCTCTAGATGGACTATAAATTGCACTGAAAAGATCTGTTATCATTGCTTTCTAAACTAAGTTATGGTGTGTATTTTTAATCTCCTTTTCCACTGCAAATTATTGCAATAATTTGGACCAAGCATTTAAATTTTATCTAATAGTCTTATTTCCGGTTATACTTAGCACATAACCGAGTTTATAACTCTCTGTTACCCATCATTTCTTGAGTATTAATTAGTGGGGTAATGATTTAGAGTGATCACTGTCATGGAACTAAATTAATATCTCATCCAGAATGTGAAGGACATCTCAAAGGTATCATGAATAACAGCGTTGATTCTGCCAGAATTATTAGTTACTGAGCATTAATGAAGCTGCCAGTGTCAGTAACAGGAAAAGTTCCTGCTTGGCAGCAGTCCATTGTGCGGAATCAGACACACGCAGTAGGCAGGTGTGGAATGGTAATGCTACCAGTGTGGTTCACGTTTTATGAAGGAGAACTGAAACATATTGTGGTGCTTCTTCCTGGTAGCTTATTGTTTCTTCCAGCTTTCCCATGGTTTGACCAACATTTGCCAGTCACTAGGTGTTTTCATTGCCTTCTGTCTCCCATGGGTACAGTGATCCACTCTGAGATGTCCTGGCACCCCCTGAGGGGACTGAATTGGGAGGCAAGGTGAAGTTCTGGGAACTCACGTGGCTCCCCATTTCATTGGAGCTGAGCAATTTCAGGTTCTGGGGGCTCCATGCACCCCGGACGTACAAATGTTAATGCCATTGGCTTCCAAATTGTGCAGCTGGAGTCTTTCTAAAGAGGCTACAAAGACAAGAAATGGGGACAGCAGAATAGAGGTGGCTGGGTAGGTCTCATAGCTCTGAAGCAGGTATTTAGGAAGGGCTGTCGTAAGAGCATTTTCTTTTGGGTGCTTTATTGTTGTTCCCAAAGGTCCCTGATAGAAATCAACTGCAGAACAACCTAGACAGTTGACAGCCACTAATTCAACTCTATTCTTCAGGCATTTCCTGAGTACCAACTCGATGCCAAGAAAAGGAATGTGTTTCAAGGCATGAGAGCTCTGGAAAAAGGCAAAAGCAGTATTCTTTCTTCGGGACATTTGTGGCCTTTGTATAGAACATCCCCAAATCCAATGAAACAGGGTCAACCTAGCTGGTACTTGTCTTACTTGCTGCTTTCGTTGCTGGGACAAAATCCCTGACACCCACAAGTTAAAGGAGTAAAGGTTTGCTTTGGCTCACAATTTGTAGAGGTTTCAGCCCATAGTTGGTGGGCTCCATGGCAGGTTGACATAGCAAAGGGGCATCACCCAGGAGGAACAGTCCATGGCAGGGCAGGCAGGAGGCAGTGAAGCCACGAGCTTGCCTTCTATCTCTCCCCAGACTGCAGAGCTGTTGACTGGTACTACCTACACCCATGGTAGAGCTTCCATTATCCAAACCCAGAACTATGCTAAACCAGTTTAGGTATCACATACCCTTAATCCCAGCATCACACATTTAATCCCAGCATCACACACCCTAGAGCTAATCACTTCCAAAAAACTCCTTTGGACAAAAGGGAATGATCTAATGATGATAAATGGGGGAAAGGAGCAGATTTAGCAAAGCCTGTTGGTTTGGATTCTTCTTACTTCTTCTCTGTGTCTCTGGATAAGTATGTTATCTTACTGGAATGAAAATTTTATGATTTACTTTAAAGGAAGGTCAAGAATTCTTTTATGATTGCTTCAGAGATGGGCAAGGGGAAAGAGGAACTTCCAGCCTCTGCTGTTTCTTCACCTGCCAAGGTGCGACACGTAGGGTAGCATCTGAACCTCATCAGAACCCAGAAATGGAAGTATCTAGCTTTATTTGTTGCTACTATGAGGTGTCCCCCAGTTAGAGAGTACAGCTTGGCAAGACTCACAGTGGAATATTGCAAACCCCAGGTGCATTAATATTAGTGAGCAAAACTGTAAGCAAACCTGAGGTCGCCGTTTAACACTCTGGCCAGCTGCACAAAGCAAGCAACATGCATAGGGTGCAAGGGACCTGTCTGAATGCAGCCAGGACAAGCTGCCCCAAACAGGTGATGTGCATCCCAGCAGAGCTTGGGGTGTTCTGAGGACAGAGACCCCCACCAGCATTATTGGAGTTCTCCAAGACACAGACACAGAATCTCTCTCTCTCTCTCTCTCTCTCTCTCTCTCTCTCTCTCTCTCTCTTTCAGAACCTCTGTCTTAAGAGCTTTGGGTCCAAATATTGGCTCTGAAACTTCAGTTTTTCTAGCCATGAGTTTCTCATCTGTAAAATAGGAGTGATGATACTACATCTCTTATAAGGGCATTGTGAGGATTAAGTAAGTTAGTATGTGTAGAGTGCTAGCACTGCTCCACGGGCTAGGCTAGTAGTTGTCACCCTGACAGTGGTCCGTGGGTGAGGCTGTGTGCCCAGAGCCAGGCACCAGACTCTACCTGGATGCCCATGCTCACCTTTCCCACAGGAGCAGCCAAACCTCCCCCAGTGAGCTGCTGGAGATGGGAGACGCTACAGCTTCCACGCTGAAGCCAAGTGGCTATTTCCAAACTCAGCCTTTAGAAACCTGGCCAGAATTCAGAACCTGCTAAGGAGCTCCTTTTTAAATTTACTTTATATATATATATATAATAAGATACATACTATTTCTATATTCATTTTTGGTTTTAAGTAGTTTTAGATTTATAAAATTGTTGTGAATAGTCCAGAGAGTCTGTATACCATTAGGGAGTTTCCTCAAATGCTGGCGTTTTGCGTAGCTATGGTCCAATTATGAAAACTAACAAATTAACGTTGGTATCTGCTCAACTAAATTAGAAGCTTTATTGAAATTTTAGCAGTTTCTCTGTTGACATCTTTTCTCTCTCCCAAGACCTGTTCCAGAATCCCTTACATTTACTTACTTTTTCTCTTTAGTCTCTTCACATCATTCCTTAAAGATTAATGCCTTTGAAGAGTACTCACTGGGTATTTTGTAGTACTTTGGGTATGCCTGATAGTTTCCTCCTGATTAGATTGCAGTTATGCATTTATTCGCCGGAAGGCATTCATAGAAGAGATGAATTCTTTTCCACACTTGATGTCAGGAGGTACATGGTATCATTGTGGGGGGGGTTGTTTGTTTGTTTGTTTGAGACAGGATCTCACTATATAGTTCAGACTGGACTTGAACTTACTATGTAGTCCAGGCTGGCCTTAAGCTCACTGCCATCCTCCTGCCTCAGCTTCCCAAGGGGCTGGGATTACAGGCATGCACCACCATGCCTGGCCATAGTGTCAACTAGTAGCCCAGACTCTATTAACCTGGATCATTTGGTTAAGGTGATATCTGATGGATTTACCCATTGTGAAGTTAGTACTATTTCTCCATTGGTCCTTAGACCAATCATAGACTTATGGACCTTTACTTTCATTTTCTGGGTTTCATTATCCAGTATTGCCATGATTCACTCTGATGCTCAAGCCTACTTTTGGAAGCACCTTGCTGGTCACATGGTGGTGCACAGCTGTAGTCCAACTTCTCCAGAGGCTGAGGAGGATTGAAAGTTCACAGCCTGCCTGGGCAACCTGGCAAGACTTTGTCTCAAAATAAGAACTGGGGCTATAGCTCAGTGGTGGAGCATTTGCTTAACATGTGTGAGACTTTGGGTGCAATCTTTAGTACTGCAAAAAAGAAAAGAAAGGGAAAAAAAGGAATGCGGGAAGTAGCTCAGTGGTAGAGCACGCTGAGTTTAAAAAACAAAACAAAACAAAAGGTTGTGCCTGAGACCTAATTTAAACCAGAGTCTACACGAGCATCACGCCCACCAGCAGTAATATTTCTTTAAACCTCCCCATATACACTAAATGTTGGTTCCTTCACACTCCCTCTTCTCCCCCTCTGATGAAAAAAGCAAATCCTTCCTCATACCGCTCTGCAGGACTCGTCCCCACAGGGGCCGCACAGTGCAGGTGGCAGGCTGCAGCCAGCCCCAGGACTGGCCCTGTGATCATCTCCTCCCAGTTCTCCTTCATCAGCTTCACTAGGCCCCGAACAGGAATTTGGGCACCAGAACCTTTCCTTTTCCAGCAGCTTCCATCGGTGGAAAATTTGCTGGTGTTCAGGGTTTTCACTTGGGTCAGGCAAGCAAAGGGAGCTACAGCAGCCTTTAGGAAGTCAGGTTTGAGAGGTGAGCTGATGAATTAGAACCATAAGCCAGGAAGGGTTTTCTAAAGAGAAAGGTGGAATCCAGCTGAGATCAGGCTCACAGCCCAGAGAGCAGCTCTGCCTTCCCAAGTTGCACAGAGCTCTTCTCTGCTGCCTGGACAGAGTGTCAAAACATGGGAACAACTCTCCCTTGGATGGCCCATCTGGATACCTCTGGAGTCAAAATGCCCAAATATGTGAATTTAATGCTCTTGCTAGGTGATCAATATGGAGTCAGATAAGTTTTCCTTCAGAGAGATGGTCTTCCGAGCAAGGAAATTGATCCCATGGCCTCCTTTAGCTGGGTTCCAATTACCCTCTATTCCTGGGTGCCAGATCAGTCTCACGATATTTTTAGAAGCCTAATTGTTTCTTTAGCCAGACTGATGCCAATAAGATGTCCAAAACTTGAATGAGTCAAATGTAAAGCATGATTTAAAATGGAATAAAAGCTTAACCCTGAGAGTACCATGGCAGTATGGCATAGTTCTCCAAATTGTACCATATAAAAATGTGTAGAGGTTTCCCTCATGGGTTTCCACTCCTTTTTGTTTATTTTTTCATCATAGTGGTCAGTTCCAACCTAAATTGTCCCCCTGGCAGACATTTTCTGTATTGAAAATATCTTCTATAAAAATTTTAAGGAATTCCAATTTCTAGGGTAAGCAAATCAGTGAAATGTGTCACAACTAGATAGGACAGGATCCACAGTTTCACTCAACAACTCCTCCTTCAGACACAGGCATATTAGGGTTGCAGAGATTAATTCAGGTAGCAGCCACCAGCATGAGGAATATTTAGATGTTGCATGACAAAAATAAATCTCTCTTCCTGGAAGAACTTTAACCTGAGAGAAGAAGCTGCCCAAAGGTTTATCGTTGTCAGAACCACAAACTCGACACCTCTCTTGATAAAAGACTTCAATCCCTGACCCCTGTAAAACTGCAACTCTAAAATCCATTTGTGTATTGATCTCCTTGGAAGAAAACGAATAGGTGGCTAGCAGGGTGAGTATCTTTTGAAACCAAACTCTTGACTGGAGGGGACCCCAGAGCCTTGAGCTCTGAAAGAAGCTGGGTTGTGTGGTTCTTTCATGTCCTCATTGTCTGCAACAATCTCAGTTGGTGAGTGTAGCTCAAGGTGGGAACGTTTGTCTGCTGAGAAACCTAGACTTTATCACCTACTCTTCAGAAGACAGGTGGGATGGATGGTCTCGGATGGTGACTAGTTTGAGATTGGTTCTCTTTAGTGACCCTACAATGGCACCCCTCAATTCCCCCATGTTAGTCCTGCACATAACACCTTGAAGAGATGAACCAGTGTTTCTTTGCAGAGGCTGAGATGGGCAAATGAAGGTAAAACCATGCTGGGACTCTCTGGCTACACAGCAGGGACTGAGAATCTAGAATTTCTGGGCCAAACAGCTCCAGACGTTGAGTGCATGGGACGTATACAGCAATGAGAGGGAAATGGTGACATCTTATTGGCTGTCTTCCTTTTTCTCTCAGAAGATCAAAATAGGATCAGCACCTTTCCATACTTGGAGGATAAAATGTCTTTAGAAGTTTGCTCTTCCCTGCTAACTGCATCCAAAGTTCTTTCAGCAACAGACATTCAAATATTATTTACTGAGCCCCTCGCACCCACTGTTCTAGGAATAAGACAAATCCCTGCCCTCATGTGAAGATAATAAGTAAACAACAAACCGAGCTTAACACCATAAAGAAAATGAGATGGCACGCAGGGAGCAGGTAACAGGTAAAGCCTGTGGAGAGGACTTACTTGAGTTGATAGGCAATGGTGAGAAAGAGTAAGCTATGAATGTGTTCTAGTTATGTAGCCAATCTCAAGGGCAAAGGCTGTGAGGTAGGGATAAGCTTGGAGTTGACAGTGGGGCAGAATGGACAAGGCTGGGTAATGTAGGAAAAGACCCTCTACGCTATGCTTTTGCTTTAACTACAAGTCTGTGGATGGTTTG
Organism: Dasyprocta punctata; assembly: GCA_004363535.1. Classification (NCBI taxonomy): domain Eukaryota; kingdom Metazoa; phylum Chordata; class Mammalia; order Rodentia; family Dasyproctidae; genus Dasyprocta; species Dasyprocta punctata. The sequence continues at coordinate 3,959 of RJWM01041806.1, read as the reverse complement.
AAATGGTTCTGTGGAAATAACCCGGTTTTGTTTTAAAAATATTTCTATAGCTATTTGTACTAAATCATTTGTATGGGAGCAAGAGTGGAAACAGTAGGATCATAACTACAAATGGGTAGCACCTAGATTGTGGAAGACTGAATGTCTTAGGAACATTTTTAATGTCTGTTGAATAATGTTGGTCATTGCATTTAAAACACCTAAAAAACCTCTCCACCTGCTTACTGAATAAACACCAGAAAAACCATTTGCCAAAGCTCATTTGACTAAAAAGTAAGATTTGTACTTATCAGCTTATTAAAGGTAGCATCTTACTTTAATTGGTCCATGAAAAAAATTGGCTCTAATCAGTTATCTCACTTTTTTTCCGACAGGGATCCTAATCACCCTTCAGTACCTTATCATTACTATGAACCTTTCGGACCCGATGAGTGCACCATGTACCTCTCCCATGAGCGGGGGCGGAAGGGCAGTCATCACCGCTTTATCACGGAAAAGCGAGTATTTAAGAACTGGGCGCGAACATTCAATATTCATTTTTTTCAACCAGACTGGAAACCAGAATCGCCTGCTGTAAATCATCCGGAGAATAAACCTGTGTTCTGAGAAATGGGCATGCACGATCGTTCAGCCCAGACCATAACCCCAGGTACCCACTGTATTAGGCTTCTGGAACCACCAGATAGGAACTGAAAACAATCGGTGGCAGAGAAGCAGTCGCTACTTCAGGACCATGGACAGCCGCCTGGCGTCGTGCCCCAGGCTCACTGCAGCTGGTTTGTGCCAGCAAATCCGAGTCAGTGCGTCCTGGGGAGTGTTGTCACTTTCAAAGGAGTCACATTAGTAACTGAACACTTGTTTCAGCGATGCTGTTGTGGCTAAAAACAGTCCAGATCTCTTTAAGTAATGCCTTTGAAACAGAAACGAGCAACTCAACAGTGGTCATATTCCTTTATAGAAAAACCTTGTCAAAAGACATTTTTCTACCAAGTTGTATTCTGTAACCCGATCTATAACCTTTGTCCTTTGTCGGACTGTTTGTGTGATTTGTAAAAAAGCAGCCTGAAAGTATGGACATGGTTTTCGAAGAGCACATTGCCACGGACTGACTTTCATAAGGCAAATGTCCAATATTTATTTATTGAGAGTTTTTTAGTGCACTCTAGGCCAGTATTTTTATAGAGTATGATTCTGTGGTAATTTATTCTTTCTAATTCGCCTCTTCAATAATGGTTGGAAATGGCCTGGAATTGGGTTGACGAGTTACTGTGTTCACAGTGCTCACTGTTAGCATGCACTTGGTATTTGACTTGAAAATGTTGTGTAACATTTTTTGAACCCCTAGGATTCAGGCAAATTGCTCTGTCGTAACAAGAACATCTATAACGTTTTCTAATGTATAGACGTGCTCCTGAAGGACAAAATTGAAAACTACAAACTGTGTTATTAAAACAAAAAGATGCTAATGAGAAACCTTAAAGATAGTTTTCTTTAGTTACAACTGGTATAAGTAACTTCTCTTAAACCCTCATTTCCTCTTCTTTAAAATGATGTCACTGTACTGGGAGATCTCTTAGGTTTTGTTCCAAATCTAAAATGCTATAGGTCCCTCATAGACTTGCTTGGATATTTGGAATGATAGGATCCCACCGTTAGCAAGAAACATACTCTGGGGACGTTTTATACTCCAGTACTACTTATCTCCCTCTGTGTGTAAAGCGCTTCCTCCTGGGTGGATCCCCAATGACTGAATCTATCCCCTGCTCCTCTGGAAGCAAAACACACACTTCCAAATTGTTCCATGACTGCAAGGAGCTGCCCTTCTGTGAGGAGAAAAGAACAGGAAAAGATGCCCTCTCATACGGCTCATTAGCCTATGCACTATTCAGACTCACTGCAAATCTCAAGTTATATTCACTACCACTCCTCCAGTCTGACAGAATATGAAGGACTCAATTCATACAAAGCAACAACAGTTAGTATGGAAGATTTTCACTTAAATAAGTAATATTGTTCAAAAGTAGTCTTCTAAGAAAATACAAGTGCTTTTTTTTCCCACACTGCTTTGGAGGCATTCTGTAATGCAAAATCTGAAGGTGCCAGCAAATACTATGTGTGGAGACTGCCATGACTCGATTTGTGATTTAAGGTCTCTCCCTTCCCAATTCTTTTTTTCCTCTTCTTAGTACAAAGATTCCATTTCCTTTCACTAACTAGTACTATTAACTGTATGGAGTACTGTTGTTGAAAGGCAGACACCGTGCATCGATTCACACAGCAAAAACAAAGTTCATGTTATTGTGGTGGGGATTGAGCTGTTAAAAGACAACGAAATGCTAATGTAGCTGCCTAACACAGACTAGAATTCATGTTTTAAAATTTTCTCATAGTTCTGGAACTGTGAGTTTCACTCCAACACGATGTCTTTACTGTGTGGAATCTGAACACACAATGTTTCTATGAGCATAAAAAGTATATGAATTTTATGCAGTTGATTTATAGGCCATGCTTAGGATCACTTGAAAAGATCATTTTGCTCAGATGTCAACTCTTTAAAAAGTCATATTTTTATGGCGATCTGGAAAGGCATAGTTGCAAAGACATAACAATGTTACCTTACCTCTTTGTGTATCTTTACGTTGCTCTTTTTAAAAATTATTAGAATAGCTCCATCTTTTTGCAACTTCTCCCTCTGAAATACTCAAAAGATTGGAAAGCAACACACTTTGAAAGTCTTGGCTCCACTAGGAAATGTTTCAAGTCCACATGGAGCTAGAGTTCGTGAGTTCATTTTTTTTTAAATGGTACAAATAAGTATAAGAAATTACCACTTGGGTGGTGGTTTTTATTACAGCATTAAACAAAATGCCTAGAATCCTGATGGATTGTACTGATGGACCTGGTTGTGGGTGATTGAATTCTTGTCTTGCCACTGTCATTTCATGACTGTCAGACTTAAAGCCATGCAATACCATTAAACATAAACTCTGATATAAAAGATGACTACCAAACCATGTTTACAGACTTCAATGATTTCAGTACATTTGAAGCCTAAGTCAGATTCATTGGGTAACCCACCTTTTTCTTCCCTCCCCAGCTGTGTTATCAGCTTCCTCCCAGCTTTTAAGACTGCAGTAATCCAATGCCACAGCTGGCTGACCTCTGGCTTCTGTTATTTCAATGCAAGAACATTTGGCGGGGGCCATTACAATAGATAGCCATTATGGGCAAAGTTACAGGGATTCACAAACAAAATCAATCACTTCAAATGGTCCATAAAAAGAGGAATCTCACATTTAATATTCTACAGTAAATATTCACCCAAGAAAGCATACATTAAAAGAACATTAGGAGGTAAATATTCAGCGCGCTGCATGGGGACTTACTGTGTGATTTCCATTACCGTTAATGGGTGTTGGCAACTTAAGTCCCTGTGCTTCGCTAACCCTGGAATGCACTCCTGAGGGCTAGACGTTAAAAACTGGAGCAATTCAGGAGCTCCAAGGTCCTAGGCTTTTAGAGTCCAGTGTTTTCTTTTAACAACTTAACACAAAGCACAAAGTAGCATACCTAAAAGAGAAATCAGTGCGGCCTCTTGGAATCCTTAGGTTAATGCCCTATTCCAAATGACACCTCTCATTAGATTACCTTTGTTTTCCAACAGTTTTTTGCATTACTGCTCTTTCTGAATGACTTTAGAATGGAGGGGAATTGTCTTATTTTTTACATAAACACTCCCCCTCAAAAACTAAAATTATGATTTAGAAGCTAAATGGATGCTAAGCAAAAGCGGAAGGAGAAATTTGAACTTCTGTTAGGTTTAAGATAGTGCTATTTAAAAGCATACGTACCTATCCAGTACCTGGCCACATATTTTCTCATGTGTAAGAGTCACCTTATTTCCGAAAATGCCCTGGATCCCACAGGGGTGACGATTGCAGTTGTGAAATCAGCCTCCT
>RJWM01041805.1:0-14645 GCA_004363535.1 Dasyprocta punctata | reverse complement strand
TTTTTGGCGGCACTGTGGATCAATCTCACAACCTCGTGTCTGCCAGACAGGTGCTTAAGCCACTGAGCCAAACTCCCAGCCCTAGTTTTTTAAGACAGGGTCGCACTATGTAGCTTAGGCTGGCCCTTGCATTTGTGTTGTAGCCCAAGCCGGCCTCGAACTCACAACGCTCCTCCTACCTCAGCCTCCCAAGTGTTGGGATTAAAGGTGTGCGCCACCATGCCCGGCTTCCTTCCTTTCTTTTTCTCTCTCTCTCTCTCTCTCTTTCTTCTTTCTTTTTTGTTTTTCGAGACATAGTCTCCCTATGTGGTTCAGGCTGGCCTCTGGCTTGCTGTGATCTTCCTGCCTCACCACATCTGGCCTGTTTTGTTCTATTTCTTCACAAAACGCAGGCAGAATCTGAACCCCTTTTTGGAGACCCAACCAGTCAATATCATTCCTTTCACCTGAAATTTCAAACAGCTAACTTGAGCCTCTACTGGACCCAAAATGTTGTTTCCTTCTTTACCTTTACACAGAACTGTGTGTGTTTGTTTTCCCCTCTCAGCTGGGTGGTCCACAGAGAAGCTGTCCCAACACAGGTGCACAGGTTCCTGTTAGGGGTTTAGAGCTCATCATCCAACATATATCATTACTGTTGAGCCTGTAAGGTTCTTACAGCTGACTTCAGAAGAACTGGCTTCCTCGGCAGTCCCTCACACACAGGAGTGGGGTCTTTTTCACACTCTGAGGGCCTAATGTTGAGCCAGGCATGAAGGAAGTATTAGCTTGTTAGTATTGGCTTGCTATACTTTGGATATTAAATGTCCCCAGAAGATCCACGTTAGAGGCTTGTCTTTAGGGAGGCCCTTTTGGATACTGTGGAAACTTTAAGATATGGGGTTGCATGAGAGATCTTTAGGTCATTGGGGGTGTGCCCTCAGGGATTGTGGGTCCTCTCTTCCTGTTTTGCTTCTTGGCCATGAAGTGAACAGTTTTGCTCAGCCATATACTTCTGAATGTGCTGACACAGTCTCAGACAATGAGGTCAACCAATCATGGACTGAAACTTCTAAAACTGTGAGCTAAAACAACCTTTTTCTTTTTATAAATTGATTATCTTGGGTATTCATTATAGTAGCTGAAAACTAACATACCCCTTAGTTGCTTTACAATGTATACAAGCCGGGTGTGGTAGTGCACGCCTTTAATCTCAGTGCTCAGGAGGCTGAGACAGGAGGATCATTGTGAGTTCGAGACCAGCCTGGGCTACAAAGTGAGTTCAAGGCCAGCCTGAACTGCATAGTGAGACCCTGTCTCAAAAAATAGGGCTGGGGACTCAGCTCAGTGACTTAAACACCTATTTGGCCAGCACAAGGTTGTGAGTTCGATATCCAGTACCAAAAAATAAAAGTAAGTAAAATAAAATAAAATAAAATGTATATGGCCTTCCAAAAAGAAAGTATGGACACATCTATCAGTTGGACTGCAATGATATTAATGATTATACCAAATGTTTGCAAGGGTACAGAAAAGCCAGATCACTCAAACACTGCTGAATATAAAGTATGGTATGACCACTCTGTAAAACAGATTGGCAATTTCTTACAAGCCTATTATACACTTACCATACAATCTGGCAACTATGCTCCTGAGAAATAAAAATCTATGTCCACATAGAAATCTGAACATGAATATGTTTACAGCAGTTTTTTTTCATAATTGCCAAGATACTGAAACAACCCAGGTGTCCTTCATCAGGTAAAAGGTTTACAAACTTAGGTATTTCTATAGCATAGAATGCTACGCAGCAATAAAAAGAATGAACTATGGATTTGCAGAACAAGTTGAATCGGGCTCAAGGAAATTATGTTCCATAAAAAAGAAAAATAAGGCCAGGTATGGGGATGCATGCCTATAATCTCAGCACTCAGGAAGCTGAGGCGGGAGAATCATTACAAGTTCTTGGCTATTTAGTGAGTTCAAGGTCAGCCTGCTTTACAAAGTGAGCCCCTGTTTCAAAAAAATAAAAATAAGAAACAAAAACGCCAACAAGCAAACAAAAATATTGCATAAGAACTAAGTGAAGAGACACTGAACTTGGTCGCTACCTTTCTCCAGAATGAAGTCTTGATCTAAATCTCTGTTAAGCAACAAAGTTTTCCCTTTCAGATAAAATTAACTTCTATAGCTGAGTGTAGTGGCACACACCTGTAATCCCAGCACGTGGGAGGCTAAGGCAGGAGGAGCACTGTCAGTTGAGGTTGGCTTGGGCTACATAGTGAGTTCAAGGTGAGTCTAAACTACATAGCAAGACCCTGTCTCAAAAAAAGAAGAAAACAAAAATCATTTTGGAGGTCAAGGAATTTTTTTTTATTTTTATTTTTTTTGTGGCACCGGGGTTCAAACCCACAGCCTCATGCCTGCCAGACAGGCACTTAAGCCACTGAGCCAAACTCCCAGTCCTAGTTTTTTTTTTTTGAGGCAGGATCACACTATGTAGCTCAGGCCAGCCTTGCACTCGAGTTGTAGCCCAAGCCGGCCTCGAACTCACAACGCTCCACCTACCTCAGCCTCCCGAGTGCTGGGATTAAAGGTGTGTGCCACCACACCCAGCTGAGGTTAACTTTTCTAATTGAGGGTTTTTTTTTTCCTTTTTTTTCTGTAGCTCAAAAAGTTCACTGACACTCCATCTCCTTCTAAGCCACTCAAAATTTCAAAATGTACAGATTGGCTTACTTTATAAAAGATGACAAGAATAGCATTTAAACAGCAAGAAAAAACTGTACAAAATCTGTTTGTGTTTTAAAAAATCTTTCATATTGCTAATACTGAAAACATGTCTTTTAACTTTCAATTTTGCAGTTATTTCACACACACCAAAAAATTGCAAAAATGCTGCAAAGACAGCCGGGCATGGTGGCGCACGCCTTGAATCCCAGCACTCGGGAGGCTGAGGTAGGAGCAGTGTTGTGAGTTCGAGGCAGGCTTGGGCTACAACGCGAGCGCAGGGCAGGCCTGAGCAACATAGTGCGACCCTGCCTCAAAAAACTAGGGCTGGGAGTTTGGCTCAGTGGCTTAAGTGCCTGTCTGGCAGGCAGGCACGAGGTTGTGAATTCAATCCCTGGTGCCACCAAAAAAAAAAAAAAAAAAAAAAAAGTACTGCAAAGAGCTCCCATATATGCTTCAGCCAAATTTTCCAGCTCCACCAAATGTTAAAAAATTGTATTGGATTGCTAATATTTTTTATATTTCTTTTTTAAAAAGTTTTGGACTAGGTAACACATTTTTAGTTTATAAAACAAAATAATATACACAGATTCACAGGTGGAAAATCTTGTTCTGGCCTCTGCCTTATCACCTTGCCCCTCCCAAACAGTGACCATCTAAGTTTTTCTTTAAGCATTAACGAAGTATTTAAAAATCCCTCCTCTCTCTGTACACATACATCCTATCCGTACTGTCCAGGACCTTGCAATTATTATTTAGCAATGTAGCTTAGAAATACTTACAAAATAAAACATAGTAATCTTTTTCTAAGGTTTTTGACACCTATGCCATCTGAGTCCCACTGCCCTCCAGTGTCACCTCGCATTTCTTGTGCTCCCTGTCTAACCTGGATCGCTCAAATCCCAAATTCTCCAAACGTAGTTCATTCTCTGGGCAGACATGCCCAGGACATACACAGACCCCATCCAGAATGGTGGGAACCAAGCTACCAAACCCCTGGTCTAAGGACATATTCACAAGGGACAGCAATAGGGTGATGATTGTCTTAGTGTGAGTGACACCCCGAAGAGTTCACTGGGCTAAGAAGAGATGTCCTGGAACAAGGCCTTGTTGCCAAGCAACTCCAAAGAGGGTGAAATTAACACAGTCTGTTTTTCATGTAACTGCATCTCAAATGACAGCTGAGGCCAGAGTCGATCCCATGCAAAATTAATAATTACTGTATGATTCTTTTGAATGACTACTGACAAAAGTCTTTGACTAGAGAAACAAATACAGCTTTTATTTAAAAATGAATGAGGGAAGGGAAAAAGGAGAGAACAAGTGTAAATTCAGATCCTGTGTTTTTCCATTTGCGTCTTAGGTAGGAAATCTGACGTTTCTATCTTAGACTGCTGTTGAGTTGGCCTGGTGGGAAATGTGCTTTAAAAGCAGATCCCAGGCAGAAGACAGCCAGCACTGGAGAGCTGAGAGACTTTTATTTTTTTATTTTTAGAGGCAAGAGATACCTTAGGATAATTTGATACTCTTAACGTTCTTTTTAGAAGATCTAAAATGCACTTTTTCCCTTTAGTTTGTTTGTTGAAAGCAAATTTTTGTAAATATAAAAATAATTCTGCTTCTGCTTCTTTAACCTCATACTAACGGCTACAAGAGCACAGTTTGAGGTAACCACTAATCCGTGCTTTTAAAGAGCTTCTTAGTGTTAAAAGGGCAAAAATAGGATTGAAGAAGATTCCACCCCCATCCTGCTTTTGCTGCATTAATTTGAATAAATCAACTGTATGGTTAGAGCAGAGCAATGGCCCTTCTCACTGAGAGAAATTTTTTTATTTTGTGACTGCAGTTTTGTCAATGTGCAAAGCAGCATTCAAAACAAAGTATTTTTAACTATAGAAGCTAATTTGGTTGTTTTCGCGATGTAATTGACCCTGGTCTTGAACTCACTCTGTAGCTCAGGTTGGCCTTGAACTCTGGAATCCTTCTGTCTCAGCCTCCCAAATTCTGGGATTACAGGCATGTATCATCATACCCATCTGTAGAAGCTAATTTTATCCAAAAACTTTCTTGCTTAACAAAGTTTTGGACCAAGACTTCATTCTGGGGAAAGGTAGTCACCAATTGTCTCTTCACTTAGCGCCAATGAATATATTGGAGTTGAGGGAGCGGAGACTGCCGTCCTTCTCTCTTTCTTTACTTCCCAGGCCACTTTGAGCAAACATACTCCCAGCCCGCTTGCTGATGGGGTTGAGCGGAATGCGTCAGTACATAGAGAAAACCAGAGAGCAAAAAGTGTCCTAGATCACTGTCTAGCCTGCGACGCAGAGTAGCTGTGGCAGAGCCTGCAGCAGACCCTGTCTTCCTGCTGCTGGATGCTGAGCTCCTTGAGGCCAAGGACCTGGGTCTCACACTGGTTTCCCAGTAGAATGTGGCATTGTTTTATATAGGCTAACCACTCAGGCAATATTCATTGGATTAGACTAGCTAAAATAACCCCGAGATTACAATTAGATCTAATTACAAGTAGATCCCATTTAGAGGGTTCTTTTTAAACACAAAGACACTCATCGTTTGTTGCAGGCAATATTCATTGGATTAGACTAGCTAAAATAACCCCGAGATTACAATTAGATCTAATTACAAGTAGATCCCATTTAGAGGGTTCTTTTTAAACACAAAGACACTCATCGTTTGTTGAAGGATGAAGGATGTTGTTGGTCCATAGGTGGAGAAACCAACCCATCTTCAGGCTGATAAGACAGGTTAGCAAGCTGTGGATCCTGTTGGCACAATGGGTCCCTTTTTTCTGAGATGCCTCCCAGCACTATGTGGCCAAGCCAAAGCTGGGCTCAATTCCACACAATGAGAAATCTACAGTAGCAAGAGAGTAAGTAAGATGCTGCCTCTGTGCTATGGTGACCCTCTTACTCTGTGTCAGTGATATAAGCTTATCGACATTAGATAGAGACTCATCCCAGGGCAAGGCAGCTTTCTGACAGTGAGCATGGTGCTTCTGTGCTGGGTGCCACAGAGCTATTTCCTTCCCGAGTAGGTTTGGGGGATACAGTTCCTTTGTCTGAAAATGAGATTTGTAAGCCATAATAAAATCTGCTAGCAGAAAGGCCTCTAGGATTTCCTGTACTTGTGGCTTACCACCTCTGAGGCAGGAAAATAAAACAAAACAAAACAAAACACCCAAAAACGACAACAACAACAACAAAAAAAAAAAAAACCCAAAAAACTGTTTTCCTTGTAGGGACAACTGGCACTTTCTATGTGACAGTTTTCCAAACTGAATTATCAGGTCCTTGAAAGTCTCCTTTACATGGAGACTCAGCAGCACAGCAACTTGAAGTTTCTCTGGGAACGACAACAACAAACCTTTGGGGAATATTTGAATTAACTTCATTTGAGAAGTTTCCAAGGCCTTTTCAGCTATTTTGGAATGGTGTGTTCCAAGCTTTAGAAGTTATAACTTCCTCTTTGTGGGACCCAAATGTGACTTTTGGGAGCAAATGATGATAGTTTTTGGCTCCTGAAAGCACAGTACACAATCCAGGCCCGGATCTTTCACTAACTGGGATGAAGTGTCTCTGAGGACTCCTTATGGCCAGATTGGCATGTTTGATGTTTGGCGTGAGGATTTGGCGGTCTTGAAGAAGAATACAAGACTGCTCACTTGGATGTTGGCTGTCCTCTTGGGGCTGGTCTTCTCCCAAATCCTCGAAATCTGAAGGATGGTCACGGCAGCTGCGCAGGGGAAACGGACCTGTAGTTTCTGATGCCTGGGCACCTGTTGGGACTAATGGAGCTTAAAATGCTGAGGAAAAGGTTGTGGGAACTTCCAGGAGAAAGGATATGCTGTATCTTTTCAAGAACAGACATCGCATTCTTCCTTTCAGGGAAGATGGAGTGAGCTTGTTACTGGGCATCATGCTGGGCATGGGAGGATGGTACAATGGAAGGACAGGACTATGATCAATTCCTCTTTGTCTTGCTCAGAACAGGTACTGGAGTAATATTTTATTGAATGTTCTCGAAGTCATATGACCCCACCCATTCTCTAATGTCCATTTTTTATCCCCTTCCCTGCTTTGACTGGTTTCCCACCTCGCCAATTAAGAAAAACACAGTCCTGTCTCTTCTCTATGTGAGTTGCTGCCTTGCCCAGAAATTCATCTTTAAACCAAACCAACAATCTAGAAGCCAAAAGAAAACAAAAAGGGAAGTAGAACTGGTTTCCTACTGAGCCCTGCCGAGCTCTTATCTGGCACATCCTGATTCTAAGTGGTTGCTGGTCACACGCCAAAGACGCATTTCTTCAACTCTTCTCCAACTGCTCACTTTCTCATTTAAGAACAAATACAGTATGTTTTCTAATTATAAGATAATAAATGTCAGTTGGAAAAGAGAGCACACTGTTCTCTCCCAAACTTTTTTTTTGTTTCGTTTTGTTTTGTTCTTTTGTTTCTTTGGTACCAGGGATCAAACTCATGACCTCGTGTTTGCCAGGCAGGCACTTGTGCCACTGAGCTAAATCCCCAGCCCCCAGACCTTTTTTTTTGTTTTTTTGAGACAGGGTTTCACTATGTAGTTCAGACTGGCCTTAAACTCCCTATGTAGCTCAGGCAGGCCTCAAATTTGCAGTGATCATTCCTGGTACCAAAAAAAATTAAAAAAAATTTTAAAAAAATGCAGTGATCCTCCTGTCTCAGCCTCCCTAATGCAGGGATTACAGGCATGTGCTTCAGGTCTGGCCTCCCACCGTCTACTTTAAACATGAGCTTGCAAAGCCATGCTTGGCCCTTCCTTCTCTAGGACTTCCAGAGCAGGCCGGTGAGGGACTAGACCTGCTGTCTCTGTCCGCAGCTCCACTGAGACACACTGAAAATCGAGAGTGCTTCAGTCCCAGCATCTGTGATTTCATGCAGATTATCATAGCAGCCTGGTGTTCCTTTAACCAAATTTCATTCATACAAATGTGAAAGAGCCAGGGGTGGTTGCTGTAATCTTGGCAGGAGAACCGTCAGAACCATCCTAAACTATATAGTGAGACTATCTTCAATAAATAAAGAAATAGAAGCCAGGCGTGGTGGCGCATGCCTTTAATCCCAGCACTCGGGAGGCTGAGGTAGGCGGAGCGTTGTGGGTTCGAGGCCGGCTTGGGCTACAACGCGAGCGCAAGGCCAGCCTGAGCTACATAGTGCGACCCTGCCTCAAAAAACCAGGGCCGGGAGTTTGGCTCAGTGCCTTAAGCGCCTGCCCTGGCAGGCACGAGGTTGTGAGTTCAATCCCCGGTGCCGCAAAAAAAAAAAAAAAAAAAAAAAAAAAAAGAAATAGATGATAGATAGAAAGAAAGAAATGGAGAGGAAATGCTGAGAGGGGTCTAGTAGTGAGATTTCCTGTTTATACAGGAAATGCAGACTGGTGGCTAAACACTCAGTTTCAGTCCAAACTTTGCCAGTAACTAGCTGTCCCTTAAGCAATTTTCTCAGCTCTCTGAGTACTTTTCACTCATTTTCATTTGTGAAATTATAAGTTGATTTCATTATTGCTAAATTTCTATAAATTGCCTGATTTGTAGAATGTAAGCATGGTGTCGTGATCAGGTGTGGTGGCATATGCCTGTAATCCTAGCACTCAGGAGGCTGAGGCAGGAAGATCACTGAAAGTTTGAGGCCAGCCTGGGCTACCTAGTGGGTTCAAGGCCAGCCTGTACTGCAGGTGAGACCATGTCTTAAAAAAAAAAAAAAAGAATGGTGTCCTGATGCATGCCTTTAATCCTAGCATGTGGGAGTCTGAGACAGGAGAATCATCTCAAGTTCAAGATCAATCTGGGCTACATAATGAGTTTAAGGATAGCCTGAACTACATAGCAAACCCTACCTCAAAAAAAAACCCAAAAAACAAAAACAAACAAACAAAAAAAACTAAAAAAAAAAGTTTATTTGGTTAATCTATCTCTTCCTCTACTATAGTTCTTTTTAGGTCAAAGACTGATCAGTTTGTATTGTTTCTCATTATCTAGCCCTGTTACTCTTTCATTTGGTAAGAAATGTTCTTTCCTACTCTTTATGGCAGTAAGCGAACTCCTCTTACTCCTCAGTCTTCTCACGTTCTTTCTCTCTGTTCTTTCCATTGTCTTCCCAGACTTATTGCATGAGGCCTCACATAAGTAAGTTTTCCCCGATCTATGGCTTTTATTCACATATTGAAAAAATGAAGTCCTTTTTGGCACCTATAATGAACAAGACACAATTACAGTAAGTGCTGTTAAAAGACTAGGCTTAAAATGTGTTCTCAGGTTTGTAGGGCACGAGAGCATGGGAACAGGGGCAAATCACTTATCTGCCTTCTGGTCAGCCACCAGCTTTCATGAGCTGACACCGATATCCATGCTTCCATACAGACACAAGGTCTTCTGCAGCTGCCGGACCTCAACACTCTGGGTTTCCTTTTGCTACATTTTTCCCCTGGACTCATTCACTAATTTTGATCCTCAGAGGATCATCACTGGCCCTCTTCTCTCAGTCACTTTCATGCCTCGCACCATTCCTGCCTTTCCCATGGCTTTGCTTACAATCAGTATGCTGAGGACTCCCACAAATGTAGCTGTCGATGTGGCCGTGTTTCTGGCCTCTCTTGCGGGCTCCGGATCTTTTTATTTATTTATTTTTTTGGTGGTACTGGGGATCGAACTCACAACCTCATGCCTGTCAGGCAGGTGTGTAAGCCGCTGAGCCAAACTCCTGGCCCTAGTTTTTTGAGGCAGGGTCGCACTATGGAGCTCAGGCTGGTCTCGCTCACGTTGTAGCCCAAGCCGGCCTCGAACTCACAATGCTCCACCTACCTCAGCCTCCCGAGTGCTGGGATTAAAAGGCGTGTGCCACCACGCCCGGTTCTGGGGTGCGGATTTTTAAATTTAATTTAATTTTATTTTATTTTTTGCGGCACCGGGGATTGAACTCACAACCTCACACCTGCCTGACAGGCGCTTAAGCCATTGAGCCAAACTCCCAGCCCTTGGGGTGCGGATCTTAATAGCTGCTTTGTAACAGCTCCACTTAGGGTTACGCAGGCACCCTCCCCCCCCACTCCCCACCTATGGTCACCACCAAGTTCATCTCCTTCCCTGCCATCCTGCTTCTCTTCTCTCCCAGTGTCCCCAAACTCAAGTAATGTCATCTACCTAGTCATTCAATGCAGCAACCTGGGCTCTTTCTCTCTTCCACAGTCTTTTTGTCCCTGCTCCCAATATTCAATCAAATTGCCTCCTGAATACCTGAAGGTATCTGCTTCACCCTATCCCCACTGCCTCTACAGTCGCCCAAAGCTCCATCATCTCCTGTCTGTCCTACCCTTTTAGCCTTCTAACTGATCTCTCATGTAGCCTTGCTTCTCCCCAGTCACTTTCCTTGATGTATTTGATACAATTTTTTTTAAGACTTCAAAGGAGACTATTTGGGACAGATGAACATCATCCTGCTGTCAGCGGGCCAAGGTAATATATTACTATCATTGGGGACTTTCCAAAATCTATTCCAAGAGTGCCTCCCTGTTAAGTGGAAACTTTCTGGTCTACCTGACTGCTCCAACTGTATTATGAAATGATCAGAGAACGGACATGTCCATTTCCCAGTGCTGGGATATTTTAACTTAAAAAGAAAACCTGGTCAAGCTAGAGAGTAGGAAAAGGTAGCACATGTACTCAACAAAAGACTCACCTAGAATATATGGAAAATGCCTATAAATCAGTAAGAACAGGACAATCCAATATCAAATGGATAAAAAACTTGAACAGGCACTTCACAAAAGAAGATATGTGAATAACCAACATGCATTTGAAAAAATGCTTCCTGTCATTATCAGGGAAATACCAGTGAGGCTCCACTATAATTCCACTGAAATAGCTAAATCTTTAAAAACCCTAAAAATCCTTATAATGACTAGAGTATATGAACTGGTACAACAAGGTTGGAAATTTGTTTGCTTATAACTACTAAAACTAAATACATACCTTACATGCCAGAAATTTGGCACCTGGGCATTATGCCCAACAGCAATGGGTGCTTCTGTCCACCTGTCTTAGTGACTTTTCGCTCGTTGCCGAGACAAAATACCTGACGCTCAAAATTAGGGAAGGAAAGGTTTATTCTTACAGTTTCTCGGGAGTTTCAGTCCATGAAGTTGGCTCCAATGCGGCATGGGGTGACGGGACTACCATTCATGGCGGCTGCAAGCTGCAAGGTGCGTTGGCGAGAGAGAGGGTGGCGGAAGCGCAACAGGAAGACCCGCCTTCCCTTACACTGTATCTCAGCTCCACCCCTGGGCGGGTGTAGCAGTCATGTCATTAATCCTGGCGCTAGACAACAAACTGATCACAAGCATCAGACTCAGCCCCATCAAAAGTACATGAGGACTTGGGGGTACAAAGCATGTTACCCAATACACCACCCAAACATACAATGGCCTGGGTTCCTGATTTTGTTGCTGCCCCAACATCCAGGAGGCAGAATGTGAAGTGGCTCCTCACGAGCTTCTCACTATGCCCACGATGGCAGCACACATTGCCTGCTCCCTCTCCACCAACACAAGCCTAGAGCTAAACTTGGTCACTAGTCAAGGGGACTCAATATTCTCTCATGCACATTGCCCTCAACTGGGGTTACCTCCTTCCATCAGATTCTGATACAGACCCACATTCCTTAATTGAGAATTAGAATTTTCTAGATTTTAGAGAAGTAAAAGGGCACATATACTGTATACTATCTAATATCCCCAGGTTTCACCACAAATATTTAATGTGTTCCAAGAAGCACCTGTGATCAAATACATTGACATATTTGTAATGAAACATGGGATAGATAAAAACTGCAGCTATCCTCCCATAAATTCCTATGATATTTTGTTGTCAAGTTTTTTTTGTTTTGTTTTGTTTTTGTTTTTGTTTTCTTTTTGAGATAGGATCTCGCTACGCAGTTCAGGCTTGTCTTGAGCTCACTTTGTAGCCCAGGTTGGTCTCAACTCTCAATGATCCTCCTGCCTCAGCCTGGTATTACAGGTGTGTGCACCACGCCTGGCCTGCAGCCAAGTTATTTTTAGTGCCATCTTATGAAAGATTTTCATTTTCCAGAGCTTTTATAGGCTTCAGCGAAGGACTAGAGGTGTAGCTCAGTGGTACAAAGATGCTGGGTTCAATCCCCAGCCCCAAAATATAAAAATAAAGAGAACTGAAGAAAAGATTCTGAGTCTACATTGGGTGTTGGGGATGGGGATGGAGGAGGCCTTTACCAGGCCTCGCTAGAGGGTAAAAAATAAAGAAAATAAAACTATTTGTTGTTTTCTTCTCTCAGGAACAATAAACATCAGTTGACCTTATCGCTACATAACCCAGGGACCTTGCTAATCAAGGAATCTTGTTGTCTCTAGACTCCTAGAATGAGGAGTGAATTTTGAAAGTAGTTTTTCTTGTTAACATAAATAAATAAATACTTAAGTACCTATGTAAACATTGGTATGCATATATCCCTAAAATATGATAATTTTAACTCTTTCGGCAAGACATGTAAAAGGGAAATAGCTGAGTCAATGGAATTTCTATTTTTAGTTTTCAAGGAATCCATACACTGATTTCCGTAGTGGTTGTACTAGTTTACCTTCCACCAACAATGCAGAAGAGTTCCTTTTTTACTACATCCTTACTAGCATTTGTTATTTGATTTCTTGCTAATAGTCATTCTTTCTGGGGATCAGATGGTACCTCAAAGTAATTTTAATTTGTGTTTGTTTAATGACCAGAGATGTTGAACATTTTTTCATGTATTTATTGGCCATTTGTACTTATTCTTTTTTTTTTTTTTTTTTTTTTTTTTTTTTTTTTTTTTTTTTTTTTTTTTTTTTTTTTTTTTGTACCAGGAATTGAACTTAGGACCTTGCCCTTGCCAGGTAGGCAATTATGCCTGCTGAGCTTTATCCCTGGCTGTACTTCTTATTTTGAAAAGTGTCTATTCATTTCAGTTGACCTTTTTTTGTGTGTGTTTTGTGAGTTTTGTTGTTGTTGCTGCTGTTGCCACTGTTTTTTCGAGACAGGGTCTTGCTATGTAGTTTAGGTTGGACTTGAACTCACCATATAGCTAAGGTGACCCTCCTGCCTTAGCCTCCCAAGTGCCAGGATTACAGGCATGCATCATCACACCTGGCTGGGTCTTTTATTTTGTTAAGATTTTTTTTTTTTTTTTGGTACCAGGAATTGAACTCAGAACCTTGTGTTTGCCAGGCAGGAGCTTATGCCACTGAGTTATATCCCTGGCCTATGGGTCTTTTATTATGGGGAGTCTAATTTTTTTGAGCTGTTTTTATATTCTAGATATTAGTCCTCTGTCCAAGAATAGCTGGCAAATTTTTTTGCCTATTCTATTGATTGTTTCCTGTGTAGTACAGAAGCTTTTTAAACTTGATATGATCCCATTTGTAGATTCTCAGCCAGTGGGTTCTATTCAAATAAGTCCATGCCTATGCCTATGTCTTTAAGAGTTGTACCTATTTTATCTTCTAGCAGATTGTTTCTATTTTATCATTTAGATAATTGTTTTTGCTGTTGTTGTTTTGTGACAGGGTCTCACTATGTAGTCCAAGCTGGCCTCAAATTCACAGTGATCCTCCTGCCTTGGTCTCCCAAATAGTGGGATTGCAGGTGTGCACCACCACACCTGGCAGATGTTTTTAAAAATCTACTTTTATTAGTTTAGTACATGATGAGATATATGGGTCCATAGTCAATCTTCTGCATGTAGATAGCCAGTTTTCCCAGCACCGTTTATTAAACAGGCTTTCTTCCAGTGTATGTTTTTGGCCCCTTTGTCAAAAATCAAGTATCTGAATGTACCTGGCATTGTTCTTCCAATCCATTGATTCACATGCCTGTTTTTGTGCCAGTACCATGCTGATTTTCTTTATGGTATATGAAAGAATTTTAGTCAATATTACATTAGACCAATCACAGACAACAGAACAATTAATTCTTTAGTATTCTGGTGAATTTTGTCACATGTTTATAACAGATTAACTAGAATAAAATTCTCAATCTGTATTACTAGCAAAACACAGTAAGCAACACAAAATAAAACTGATGGTTGCCAAAATCATACATAATGAGATTCATTCCAGAGAATAAATTATAGGCACCTTAGAACCACAAAAACTGCAAAACTTTTCAGAAAAAAAAAATCAGACTTAGCAAAACGTTTTTTAAAGTCTTAAAATTAATAGAAGAAACCAATTTTACATTATTTTATTCTGAACTGGGAAAAATTACTCATGAGAGAAAGGTGACAACAGCAGAAGTTTTAATGATAAAACTAACATAAACTAAAGAAACCAACTCTGTTAAACCTTTACATAGATGACCCTTGATATGTTGGAGCAGGTAGTGCTGCTTTTATTTGTTTGACTTTAGCTGTCCCTGTGCAATTAACATTAACAACCATTACTGGATATTCAATAAGACCCAGCTTCTGGCCCTGGCCATTTATTTCTTCTGAGTGTTCCCATTGTCTTCTAATCTGCTCCTTAAGTTTTTCCAGTCTGACATCATGTTGCTGCCACTTTTAAAATATCTGATCTTTGGGAATTAAAAGTACTATAAGAGGACAGAGAAGAATTAGTTCTCATTTCCTTTTGCTTTGTTAGGCATGTCTCCCTTCATTCTCCTCGGAAGTCCCCTCTTAACCAAACATTCACAACTGCAGTGCGTCAATTGCTGGCTGATCCTTTAAAAACCTGACAACTACAGATGATGGTGAGCTCTTGTAATCACAGTAATGTGCCAGGCGTGGTGGTGCACGCCTTTAATCCCTGCACTCGGGAGGCTGAGGTAGGAGGAGCGTTGTGAGCTCGAGGCCGGTTTGGGCTACAACGTGAGCACAAGATCGGCCTGA
>RJWM01041804.1:7500-14684 GCA_004363535.1 Dasyprocta punctata | reverse complement strand
GGCCGAGGCTCTGGTTGCCACTGGTTACTCGGCTGGCTGGTTTCCAGGCGGCCTGAAAGGTGGCTCCCGCCCAATGATCTTGGCGTCCTCTGTGTTTGCGTCAGTTCTGCCAAATTCCTCTGGCTCTTGATTATCACGTCAAGCTGGGGCATCAGATAGCCTCTCTGAGATGGTGGATGAGCACCAGAGGCCCGGCTTAGTCTGGCCTGGTGCCTTGGCCTTGGGCTCAGTTAGGAAGACCCCAGCCTGCATCCTTGGGAGCCCACCAAAGGGCCCTAATCCAGTCTCCCCAAAGCACGGGCAGGTGAGTGTGGTACCAGTGGGCCCAGGCTGCCTGTGTGATGGTTCAGGGAACCGGCTGCTGAAATCTCATGACCGCTGGTGTCCCTCACGCATAACTTACCTTCAGCTTGGCCACAGGGGCTCCCCATCTGTCACTGCACCCAATGCATCCCCTTCCCCTAAATAACTCCCCAGCCCCAGGGAGGTAAGATGGTGGCACTGACACAGCAGGAGGATGGGCATTAAAACATCCAGGGTGCCGTCTACACCCGCTCCCCTGGTGCACGGACTTGGGCACTGCTGGTCCTTCTGCAGGTCTGCCCACTGCGGCACCAGTGGCTCTCCAAGCCCACTCTGAAGCTCACACTACCTCTTAGTCACTTCTCTCATCACTGGGCCAACGTGCTCGGCATCCACAGTTAAAAGGAGGAGAGGTTTAATGTGGCTCACAGTGCAATTCACGGTCAGCTGGCTCCAAGGCAGGGCTGCATGGCACAGGGGCCTGGTGGAAGAGAACTGCTCATGGCATGGCGGACAGGAAGCAGAGAGAGAAGAGAGGAGTCATGAAGGGGGGTTCACACCCACGGTGACCTGCTTCTTCCACCAGACCTCACCTCTGAACAGCAAGTCAGCTATAGCACCCCCACAAACTGATATCCTTCCAGAAGTTCTGCCTAGGACTGCATGAGACTTTAGGGGCCATCTAGAACAGAGCCATAAGACATCAGGGCCTCTGTTCTGGAAACTTCTCTCCCTTATATTCTCTATGGACACTTTTGATTGCCATACACAATCTTCCTCCTAGAATCCTGGGAAGGTAATGGCCAGGCTCCCCAAACTAAGGAACCAATAAACCACGGCTATGGGGGAACCACAATTCCTACATACACCTCAATCACGTGGTGAAGTTTCATATAATTAGTACCCTGGGGTGTAGAGTTCTGGTTCAAGAGAGCGGATGGAACACATGCTTTGTTTCTCTTCCTCTTCAGTCTGCTCAGATTCAGTCCTTGGGGAGCAGAATAGGCAGAACCACATTCAGACACAGAGATAGAGGACAGAGACGCAGCAGGCTGGGGACGGTGGGGAGTGGAGGACAGTGACAATTTTTGCAGACCTGAGGAGGGACGAGTCTCTGCTACCAGGGAAGCCCCGAGGGTGCCCCACTGCAGTGAGCCTGCGATAGCAAACAGGGTGGAGGAAGGAGCTGAGGAGACCGGAGCAGACATCCCACGGTGGCCTGCAGATGGCGTGGCTTGGAGAAGGAGCAAGAAAGCCTCCCGCCTTCTCCCTACCCTGGGCTTCCTTGGGTGGAGGTGCAAGACTGTGGAGCTGCTGCCCAGCTGTGGGTGTGCCCACACAGGGTGCCCTGGCATGGCTCCCTGCCAGCTCTGCACCCCACTCTGCAAGCCTGTGGCTGAGGGTTGCTGGGCGGAAGGATGCAATAGAGACATCAGCCTGCCGAGAGCACACCTGGTGTGAAAGCTAGCTGTCACTGCCAGCACCGTGCTCTGTCACTGTCCCTTGGCTTCTGCAGGTCACTGCAGGTTTGATGTCCAGGAGGCCAGTGACACGTGCTTCTGTGGCAACCAAAACAATCCCCGTGCTTCCATCATGGATGTGAGAAACCCTTTGTGATCCCACCGGAACGAACATGCAATTGTCCTTCTGGTCAACCTTCTTTCTCTTTCTTTTTCTTTTATTCCCACTATAAGTGATTTTAAAACACTCTCAATTATTAATTATTATTAACATATCACCAGTGGTTTCCAGTGCCTCTAAATATCCTCCCACAGTATGATTTTGTGACATGGTAACACGTTATCTCATTACATGATGTGCAAGAAAATATTTCTATATGTTTTCCAAAATTGCTTAGGTAACTCAGGCTTTATGACACTTGGAAATCATAGACAAGCACAGAAAGAAAAACAAAGCCATCTATAGTCTTGCCAACCCAATGTTTTTGGCTACCGTTTTGATATAGATACATCAAAGACAGGTAGTTTTTCAAAGATTGTGTGTTACTGTAGATACTGTTTCATTGACCACCTTCAAACCAATGTATCACACTGTCCTATGAAAATAATTGTCTGCTGCAAAATGATTTTAATGGCTGTGTAGCATTCCACATTCCGGATGCATACTATTTATCAATTAGTGCACATCACGTGCCGTGAAATTGATTTCAAGACCTCATTTTTATAAGTGACTTTATTTCCTTTTTGCAATTTTTTCTTTTATCTATCATGTCATTATAAACATGATTGAATACACAACTTTGGCTACATTTCTGAATATCACTAATAGGCAAATTATTTAAAAATTATTATTATTATTTTTCGTTAGGGAGAAACAGGTGTTGGCCAGCTTTGTGTTTGCTGGAATGCAATAGCTGATATCCACAAGTTAATGGAAGACAGGTATAATTTGCTCACGGTTTCACTCCGCGGTTGGCTGCTGTAAGACAGAAGCATGCAGGGAGGGTGTGGCAGAACAAAGCCGCTGAGTTCATGGAACCAGAAGCAGAGCAGGAGGACAGTGCCAGACAGGAAGAGGAGGGGCCACAGAGAGTCCTCAAGGCCCCGCCTCCACAGCCCAGGCCTGCGGGCAATATGCTCTGCTAATCTGCGAGGTCTCCTTAATCCAGCAAAATTGAAGATGAGGATTGTATTCAATTTCTATGGTGGTGTTAACTAATTACCACAAATTTGGTGGTTTCCAACCGCACATACATTATCCTAAAAGGAGGTCATGCCCCAAATGGAGCTCATGGGCTAAAACCAAGGTGTGCTTGGGCTGTCTTCCCTTGGGAGGTCCTAAAAGAATCTTTCCCTTGCTTGCTCCAGCTCCTAGAGGCCAGCCTGTCCCTCGGCTCCTGGCTCCTCCATCTTCAAGCCTGGCTCCAGCCAGTCTGGTCTCCCTCTGCCACATCATTCTGACACTGACTTTTCTGCTTCCCCTTTCCAAGGTCAAGGACTTGGGATCACACTGGCCCCACTCAGATAACCCAGGATCATCATACCTTGAGATCAGTAGATTAGCAGCTTTAATTCCATCTAGTCCTTTAAGTTCCCTTTAAATTGGCAGGTTTTGGAGACAAGGATCTCTGGGAGTCTGTATGTCTGTCTGGCCCAGGTATGGTCATAAAAATTAAGAATGAAGTAAAAATTGGCCTCCTCAAATGGTGTGACGTGTTATGATACATTACCAAGGACCAGCATTCAAAAAGAAATCACAGTCAATTTGAACAGCTGAAACACAATATCTCACTGTCTGTAATCTCTGTTTCTTGATTACATGTTATATAGATTTTTCTCCCCACTAAGATTTGTCATTCATTTTACATCATTTTCTCCTCCAATGGGGTAGGGGCAGCGATCATCTCTTTAAAGCAAATTTACAAGACAACTTTTTATGGAAAAGCACGAATTCTTTATTTAGATGTGTGCCAAAAACATTTGTCTTGGTGTGAAGTTTACTCTATCTCTTATATTTGAAATTCAGATTCTTAAAATATTTCTCAAAATCAGCATTTTCTCCACCTTTTTTTTTTTTTTTTTTTTTTTTTTTTTTTTTTTTTGGTGTGGTACCAGAGAATGAACCCAGGGATCACACATAACTACATCTCTTGTCCTTTTTTTACTTTTTATTTGGAGACAGGGTCTGGTTTAATCACCGAGTCACCAGAGCTGGGCTCCAACTTACAATCTTCCTGACTCAGCTGCCTAGAGCGCTGGAGTCACAGTTGCACACAGGAGTTTTGTGGCTTATTATAGGCAAAATAAATTTCCTTACCCCTTGTTATGTAAATAGGTACTAATGTTTTTCTAGTTTCCACTTCCACATTTAATTCTTCGGCCCCTTCTAGAATCTTTTAGTTACAGGGTGAGGCTCAGAGTCTTCCCGCATCCTTCCCTGGTCCTGGGCTTCTGACGCACGCGGGGAGCCCGGGGCACTTTACTCTCTGGAGTGTATGAATCGGGTAGAGAGCTCACAGTTTCTTCTCTTTAATCACAAAGGTGAGGCTTTTGCTGCCAAGATCTTGCTTTCATTTTAACACAGATATTGCTGTCCCCCAGGCTTTTGGGGCCTAGAAGTGGAATCTGCTCAATGAGAAGCAGGGGAGAGTCTTCCAGATACTGCTGGGTGGGAACATGATAGATGCTGTGGGACCAGGAAGCTCTTTTGGAACCCGGCAGGTGTTTATTTCCGGTTTCTCCTCCTGCAGGGGCAGCTAGCGGAGCAGTCATTTTCTTGGTAATGACTGTGGCCTGTGTTCACCCTGTGACCCCTGCTTCAACTCTCAGTAACGCACAGAACAGTGCGGAAGGAGAGACACCTCTGAGGTCCAGCTGCCACCCAGCACCCTGCGTCTGCCTGGACCGAGACATCTGCCTCCACCAGGCCAGCACCCCTGGTGCCCAGGCTGTCCCTAGACTGGGCACTTTCCCATGACGTCCTTGTCCCCTCTGCGTTTCTGTAGGCAGAGTGACATTATGGAGAGCAAGGTGGAGCAACTTCACAGAACTCAACTTCAAGGAGGAAGGAGACACAAAAAGAAAACAATGGGAAAACACAAATGGTAACAAAGGCACGTATTTTGGTTTAGACCTAAAATGTGCCCCCCAAAATTCCATGTGCGGGGAAGGTGATTGGATCATGGGGGCCCCATGTTCATCAGTGGGTTCATCCATGGAGGAGTTCAGTAGCTGAGTGTCCTGTTAGGAGGCAGGGTCTGGTTGGAGATGGGCCCCTGGGGGCCTGACCTGACCCGGAAGGAGGCGTCCTCGTCCCCTGCTCCTCCCTCCTCCCTCTGCTTCCTGGATGCCGTGAGGTGAGCACCTTTTCTTCCGCTAGGCCCCTCTGTTGTCTTATTTCTGCCGGGGAGTCAGACTGAATTCTGAGCCACAACAAACTGCTCCTCTATGAAATTGTGGGTTTGGGGCATTGTGTCCCAGTGTCAGGTAGTAGGGGACACAGCGTGAAAGGGTTCAGCAAGGTGTGCAGATGGAGAAACCCAGGCCCTATAGAACTTCCTTCGTGCACAGGTCTAGGGAAGCCTCTCGCCCTCACCCATGGCTCCGCCCCGGTGTATGCTCTCGCGCTCTCAGACAGCCAAGTGTCCTCCTCCCAGTGTGGCGCCTGGCCGCCTCCAGGTCTCAGGGTGGGGCTCAGTGCGGATGTGAATTCCTGCAGGAAACCTCTGTGACGTCCATCCTGCAGCAGCAGCTCTGCTGTGTCCCTGCATGCGGCGCTGTGAGCAGTGACCCTCCGGCTGGGCGCCTCTTTACTTCGTTCCAGAGCTTGTCCCATGCAGCTCTCCCTGCCGTCGCTTGCGCAGGGGTTTATGGTCTCTGCGCACAGGGAACACGAGGTCCACGTGGGCAGGGGCTAAGTCTGCCTCATGGACCATGACGTCCCTGGGGCAAGCCTGCCCCACAGACGGTGCTTGGTGAGTGTTTACTGAATGAATAATCGAGAGGTGTGGCTGAGTCCAAAGTGCAAACTGAGTCCAAAGTGCCCTAGAGATTGGAAGCATCTGGAACCATGGCACAGCGTGCGCTGGGCTCTAAGGAGTTGCTGCCTCTTTCTGTGTGCTTCTAGAAGAGGCTACTCCTGCCAGGGGGCGGCCACGAGGGGTGGATCAGGGCAGTGCCCTGTGTGCTGGTGATCTTGTGCCCTCGGGTCACCTGGTGCCATCCCCCGGCACGTGGGGTAAAGACATGGAAACGCTGGCTCCAGGTGCACTTGGGAGGTGCACTGTAAGGTCCTGTGGGGTCCCGGCCACAGTCGGGCTACAGGGGAGCTGGGGCCGGGGGTCAGAGTGATAGGGAAGCCAGGAGGGGGACCGGCTACAGAGAGGGGCAGAAGACAAATGGGAGGGCAGCAGTGGGGAGCAGAGGGAGGATCTGCCCAGCTCGAAGGCGCGGGCGTGGGTGTGGGGGCCGAGGGGGACTCTGGGGCAGGGCTGTGCCGCTTATCTGCCACGTGACCTGAGCATTTCTAAAGGTCGGGCTCGTGTCCGTGAGCGGGGAGAGCTGCTTCTCCCCTGGGCCGGGGGGTCACATCCAGAGGCCTCCTCTCGTCCTGCTGTGCTGTTCCTGGCCATGCCAGGAGACTTGTTCTGTGCAGCAGTGGCCCGTGGGCATGGAGGCACCAGCTGCTTCCTCCTGGATGAGTCTCCGCTCAGAGCCGTGGGCCGTCCCAGGACTGCACACAGCCGCACGCTGGGCCACGTGGGGCGGGGGCGACCGGCTCCCCGCTGTCAGCCCAGTCTGCACAGCCACTGGTCTCCCCTCGGTGCTACGCCAAGCCCAGGCCCGGGGTGGACCCTGGCATCCACACTGCCAGTGCCCGGAAACCCAGCTATCCCGTGTGCAGAGCTCCAGGCTGGGGGGACAGGGGTCCTGCTTCAGGGGCGCCCTGGGCTGAGCCAGGACAATCTCATTCCCTCTACCCCAAGGGGCACAGCCTGCTGTGCTTTGAATGGACCCCCAAGATTCCTGTGTTGGGAAGCTGGGTCCCAAAGCCAGTGTGCTCAGAGGTGGGACCCCTGCGTGGGTGGTGGATGACGTCATCGTGGGCAGGGTTGTGATGTGGAGGTGGGGTCCTGAGGAGAGGAGGAGGCAGCCCCCTTTTCTCACCCTTCTCCCCTCTTCTTGGGATGACTCCATGTGGAGACCCCGCCTCTTCACCTGGAGCAACCTGGTCTCCAGAGATGCAAGAAGCAAACCTTTTCTTTAGAAAGGACCCAAGGCAGGTATCCTGGTATGACGGCAGAAGGGCTGAGACACTGCTTCATCCAGCACCTTATCCTTTTAAAAACTGAGATGAAGAAGGGGAATTGAGAGAGAGAGAGAGAGAGAGAGAGAGAGAGAGAGAGAGAGAGACAGAGAGAC
>RJWM01041804.1:0-5000 GCA_004363535.1 Dasyprocta punctata | reverse complement strand
AAAGTTAACACATCTCAGAAGTTAGTTTCGAGGCTTTAGACAGTTGCAAAGAAAGAGGAGGTACAGATGGCTTGGAAGCCCTATCTCCTTCCCTCCCTGCCTCTCTCTCCTTCCTTCCTTCCTTCCTCCCTCCCTCCCTCCCTCCCTCCCTCCCTTTTTCTTCTTCCCTCCCTCCTTCCCTCTCTCCTTTTCATTCTTTCCCTCCTTCCTTCATTTCTTCCTTTTCTTCCCTCTCCCTCCCTTTCCATCTCCCTCCCTTTCTCTTTCTCTCAACATATTCACATCCCAACCCTGGCCCACAACACGAGCAGTAACCAAGCCGTTTCCCGGTGCCTTTGGGACACTTCTGCCCCCGGAAGGGGAGACTGGTGAGGAAGGGCTGGCATATTTGTACTGGGACAAGATTCTGGCCACAGTGGAGGAAAGTCAGGCAGGGGAAGGGAACCAGGGTGCGGGTGAGATGTGGAGGTGGCTCTTCCCTGGGGACCTCTTTGATAGGTGGGGTTCTGAAGGCAGTAAGGGACTCACCATGCAGACATTTGGGAAGGACATTCCAGGTAGAGGGACCAGAACATGCCAAGACCCCAGGCAGTGTGTGTGCTGTGTCCCGGGGTGGCCACGAGGCCAGGGGGCCGGAGTGGGCAGGGCAGAGGCGGGTGACTGCACAGGGGTACCAAGCAAAAAGGCAGTGGCAGAAGCAGGGTAAGAGGGCTGGGACCTGGACACGGGGTAAGGGCGGAGCCAAAGGCTGCAGGGTGACTGGGTGTGGACACAGAGAGGAAGGCGACCCGTGGCTCCTGCCGAAGGGCAGCCAGTGCACAGCTCTGCTGACTGTAGGATGTGGGGTCAGGATTCTGCTTTTCTCCTATGCAGCCAGTGCTTCCTGAAGGCTGCCAGCGGCGAGGCTGCGGACGGGGCTTGGGGAAAGGATCTGAAGTCCCAGGAGCTGTGCGCGCGTGGACGTCAGCCGGGGGGCGCAGGACAGAGAGCCAGTGGATCCCAAGGCCACCTAGTGCAGCCTGAGTGGCCTGTGGTGGGGGTTAGCACTCAACCCTATTTCCCTCCTCTGGACTCTGATGGCTCAGGGTTCTCCAAGGACAGCGACCTGTGTTAAAATCCGCATCCTTTATCTCCTGGTTTCATCGCACACCCAGTGCCCAAACCTGGAGTAGACACTTAGTAATAGCAAGGGTCAAAGAGTGAATCATCAACATCAGAAACAAGCATGGCTGAGGCGTGCCTTCACTTCGCCGGCCACCACGGCACCTCGGGGGGAAGGGTCACGGCTGCAGGGGGCGGCTTGTGCCCCTCGGGGAGGGCTGACTGGATTTCACGTCCCTTAGCCGCTGCCTCCCAGCTGTGTCACTGGGCGGGGCTGGTCACAGCTCTGAGCTTCAGCTTCCCTGGAAAGCGA
Source organism: Dasyprocta punctata (assembly GCA_004363535.1). Lineage (NCBI taxonomy): Eukaryota > Metazoa > Chordata > Mammalia > Rodentia > Dasyproctidae > Dasyprocta > Dasyprocta punctata. Next base: position 3,586 of record RJWM01041804.1, on the reverse strand, counting down.
CAACGGGGTCGCTATGCTGAGCGCCTAGCAGGGGCTCCCCAGGTTTCCACGCTGTCCCCCACGTCTCATGGGACTGCGCCCGGATGAGAGGCTGGTTAATAATTACGCACCCGCTGGTAACAGTAAGGACTCGGGCTTTCTCTGCCGTATTCTACTTCCCAAGGCTCTTTTGTATCTGCTGCTCTCTTGCAGTGGCAGCGTCTCCAGGCAGGAGACGGTGACGGTGACGACGACTGGCTTCTGGTGGCAGCAGGGGCTCTGTGGGGAGGTGACTTGGGCCAAGTCCCACTTCCCAGTGTGACTGCGTGGATATCCAGCTGCCAACAGGGGCATTTGAGGGACGCGTGGGAACCCAGCAGAAACTCGACATCCAAGCCAATGCCTGCACTGTGTGGCCACGCGCGGTGCCGGGCCTGGGCCCAGGGCTGCGGCTGCAGCAGGCCGTCCGTGTAGACTCTGGTCCGCCGCCTGGTGCCCAGTGGATGTGCGTCTTTGATGTCTGCAGTCAGGCTCCATAGCGCGGAGGGCCTGGGCTGGACACTGAGGTGTAAAGTGGGGGTTGGGCAGCCAACGCAGCAGCAGGAGGGACAGGTGCGGGTGGGGCGTGGCCTGGATCGTGCTGGCAGGGACAGAGGGGTGCTGGGGGCCTGCATGGGCGGCTTGGGGGCCGTGGACCTCACCCAAGCGACGTAGCCTGGTTTTCCTCATCTGTGCATTGGCGAGACAGCAGTGCCTCTTGCTTTGTGTGCAGTGCGCAGTGAGCCACAGCAGCCGGGGACGGGGCTCCCCGCACACCCCGGCTGAGCTCAGCAGGCTGCAGGACCCCTGCGCTGGCTGGGCCTGGACCAAGTCCCCCTTTCCTCTCCTTTCCCAGGCACACACGCTGAGCTTGGTGGGTACCAGGCTACACTTCCCGAGTCAGCCAGGCGAGAAAGCCAGGCCTGCCCTCAAGGGTGCCCTGCCAGCTCCACCACAGCACCTGCTCAGAGTAACTGGTGCCATGCATCTGGGGAAGCAAGGAGGAATCAGGGAAGGCTTCCCGGGAGAAGCGACAAGGAGCAAGGTCGTGCCGTGAGGAATGTCTCGGTCAATTCAGGTTGCTGTAACAAAAGTACCCTGGATGGGTAACCGACCAACAGGAGTGACCTCTCCTAGTCCAGCAGGCTGGAAGTCCAGGGCCACAGCGTGGAGGAGAAGCAGTGTCTGCCAATGGCTGATCTCCTGGCTCACACAGGCTGTTTTCCCATCTATCTTCAGGTGCCCAAGGAGGCAAACACGCTCCCTAGGGCCACTGTTGCTGGCTATTTATTTATTTATTCATTTTGTAGGGCTAGGGATTAGACTCAGAGCCTTCGCAGTGAGTTACGTCCCTGGCCCCTTCGTACTTTTTATTTTGAGACAGGGTCTTGCTAAGTTGCCCAGGCTGGGCTCAAACTTGCAATCCTCCTGCCTCAGCCTCCAGGGTGCTGGGTGTAGAGCCATGCACCACCACATCCATCCGGCTTCCTTCAGGCCACTTTTGTGAGGACACCAAGCCCATTTCTCAAGGGTTTCAACCTCTAGGATTTAGTGCCCCACAGCTTGTATTATAATTTTATTTCATTATTTGAAGAAAAATGTTTTGCCTGCATGATGACTTGGATTTTGCCTGTTGGCCTACAAAACCTAAACTAGTTCCTGTGTCTGGTTTTTTATGGGAAGCTTGGCAAGTGCTCCCCGAAGGCCCGGGGACGGAAAGAGCATCTCTCCTGATTCACACAGGGGCTGCCCCCTTGCTCTTCACCTTGACTTTGCAAATCTCACAAACGGTGCGTGGAGGCCCGGGCTTCTAAAGTCATGGGCAGGGTCAGCAGAGGAAGGATTTGCGTGGGACTTCCTGGGTCCAGAGCCCTCCCCGACCCTGCTAGTGCTCTGTCCTGATAGATGGTGTGCAAAAGGGACTCAGAGATGGGGAGGAGGGAGGGAAAGGGAAGGGGATGAGATGCGCTGTGCGTGGACTGACTCCCAGTGATGAATGCAATCATTACCGATGGCAAAAATGCACTAAGAAGAATAAAAATAAATAAAAAGAAACAGAGAATTCACACACACACACAAAAGAGGTGGGGGAGCGACTGGGGATGTAGCTCAGTGTGAAAGCCCTGGGTCTGAATCCCAGGGCTGCCTAAATAAAAAATAAAAATGAATAAATCAATAAAAACTTGCTGCAACCGATCTGAGTGCGATTCCCTGCGGCTTCTTGTGGCTCAGGTCCCTGTCCCAGAGAACCGGGAGATTGCAGTTTAGGTCTGAGCGGCATTTCCGGGACTCTCTGCAGAGACCCTCGTCACAGCAGGGCCGCTCTCGTCCCCTCCGGCCATCCACCAGGCTGCCCAAAACGTGGTTGATGCCGCAGGACTGGCAAAGGCAGAGCTCTTGTTCACACTCGCCCACGCCGGGCATCCAGACAGCCAGTGGCCTTGGCCATGGTCTCACACCCAGCTCCCCGCAGGGCTGCTTGCCCTTGGCCCAGGGGAGGAAATTCCCACAGCCCAGAGAGGGCTGCTCACTGTCCCGGAGGTCCTGGTCTCATGGCTCTCCAGGTGACATTGCCCAGTTGGAATAAATTTCCGAAAACTTCATGGAAAAGGTAAAAATGAGCACATGAAGGAAAACAAATCTGGGTGACTCGCACAGCTGGGGTGGTCCCGGCTGTCCGTATTAACTTTCCATCCTGGTTGATCTGCAATTATCGTAGCCCGGCGATCAATAGCTCATTAATGGCGAGGCTCCTGGGCAGTTTTGAACCTGGTCTCTCTGACACTCACCCCCCACTCTCTGGGCATCCTTGATTACAGAAAGAGAAATACTGCACGCCTGCTTCCTGCGGACAAACACAGCCCCCCAGAGCAGGGAGGGCTCAACCCCTGATACAGCCATTACTTCTCCCCGAAGCTGGAGACCTGCACAAGTTTCCCATTTTTCTCTGATGTCAGAGATGTTTTAGCCAGCTGGGGGCAGAATTACATTCTGGAAATTACAGGGGATGAAGAGAAGAAAAAAAAAATAAAGTGAGTATTACAAATACAGTAGTCTTCCGGATTCTGATCTTCACTATTAATGCATTATAAAGCAACTTAAAAAATCCTATCAGGAGAAGTGATGTTTGAAGCCACGTTATATTTTAAAAGTGTCAGGACACGGGCAAGTTTACATTTGACAAGCAATTTAAATATTTCAATATATTTTATATCTTTAAAAAAAAATTGCCCAGGATCAAAACCTAGATGAAACTCTTTCATTTGGTACCTGGGTAGGAAAACATTGAGTTACAAATCTTTTTGACAATGTGGATTCTGGGTGTTACATAACCATTTTTAATCTTCTGAAATATTTCATTGCCTGGGAGAGCAAATCAGGGACTGGTATTGTGTGCTTTTAAATTCATTTGTCTTAACACCCTTTCACTTTCTTCTTCTGCTTTGATGGTCTGATTACTTCTCTACATAAATACGAGCCTGAATTCATTCCCGGTATAAGCCTTATCTCTTTCCTCAGCGGAAGACTCCCCCCCACCCCACGCTTTAGAGTGAATTTAGTAGTGAAT
>RJWM01041803.1:0-14693 GCA_004363535.1 Dasyprocta punctata | reverse complement strand
GTTATGGTGTGGTGGCCTGGAACAGGGTCATCTTGACTTCTAAAACAAAACAGGGATGACATTAAGTGAGATCAGCAGAGGCTGATCTCCTTACGTGTCTTTATTTATTTTTTTCTTTTTTTCTTTATTTATTTAAGAGAAGAAAAAACAGAAAAAAAGACATATAAAACAAAGACAACAAGCAAAAGAGACAAACAAATGACTAGAGTAAATACACAACAGTAACATTGCAGGTTTACAAAATCGGATGATAGAAACTTGACAATGGTTGCAATGTTGCGTATCGTTATCTTTAATCCTACATGTCTTTAGATGCACCTGAGGGAAAAACTTCACAGGGCTACAATTCACTACTTTATCATTTTCAGTTCATATACCAGGTCAAGATGAAATTATGTTTTTAGCAGGATTTTTTTTTTTAGTAAAAAAACAGCTGATTATCCATAATCTTAGTCATATCCATCTCAAAATGCCCGATCCAGAACAACTCCTTTGAGTTCGATGCTATGTTGGGAGAGCATCTTCTCCTTGGCTCACCTCCATAAAGAAAAGGCATCTTCCAGGCAGAGATGGTATTACAGGGAATAATTCTGGGTCTTTTCCCACCCCCTCTCAGTGCTCCCTGCTCTCCACCAGTAACCTAAATACCTCGACATCCATAAGACTGTTTTAGCCAGGGATGCGGCACAACATTGTAAGACCACAGGCACTTGACCCTGGCTTCTCTGTCTCCTACGGCTCTGTACCACTAGGTATTCTGGACTGTGCCGTGCAGATGGAAGGGTGTGAACGCAATTCCATTTTGCTTAGGGAAATGGTCTAAAATCTGCATCTGCTGCAATTGTGGAAGAATAGCATTTAATCTTAGACTTTAACTGTGCTTTCTAACATCAAATACCTTTGAATGAGCCAATCACTGAATTATGGACATCTTTAGAGGGGAAGGTAGTAACTTCTCAGGAATAATGGGGCCAAACAATACTCAGAAACCAGCGGAAGTCTGCTGAAGAATGACAGCTTGAACTGTTAGCTGATAACCATCACACACGGGTGCATGGACAGGGGAAATTAGCAGGACTTCAAAATCATCCACTACAGTCCACACTGTGCACCTTTCTCACCTCAGCCTTGAATATTTGTATAGGCTTTTCATTCAACTTACTTAAACCATGTTCTGGGAATGTGCAAGTTCTCTTTCTCTGTGGGTATGTGCAGTTTTTCTCTCTGTTTCTCTTCCGTATTTCTAAATACGTAACTAACAGCCTCAACTATCTGCTGCTAAAATAGAAGGTGAATTATTAATTGGACAAAATATAACTATGGCAAGAAAAACACACAGTAAATGTACTATAAAAATTCCAGACCAATGGTCTTCACCTCTGCAAGCATTTCCTATCTGCCATTATTGAGAACTCACTCATTTGCCAGTATACATCTGCCAATCAAAACATAGACACATGGGCTCAGTCACTTAATGGAGTGTTAATTTCATTGGGTCTTTCTGTTATAAGAAGAGTCCATCCTAAAAAAAGAAATAAAATAAAAAAGAAGAGTCCATCCTGACAATGGTGGACATATGCTCTTAGAATCTGTTTCCCTTTCTCACATATGCTCTTAGCGAGTGTTTCCCCATTCTCAGTGCCTCAGCTGGCACCTTGAACTCTACTCACCTCCAGAATCATAACATAGAGCCATGCATGGAATTGTTTCAGTCCCAGGAGTCCACTGTGCAGTGAAGGAGACAAGATAGCAGTTGCATGGCTCATGAGGTTTAGCAGTCCTGTGACATGCCATACCATCTAGAAGTGACCTAACTTTTTGACAATTATGAAGGCTTTCTTTAGCTCTCTAAGCAGCCTCCCCTCACTAATGGGCTAGAAGTAGTACAGGAGGTGGAAGGAAAGAAATTACTGGAGGACACTTACACATGAAAGAAGAACTTTCCACTAATTAATTTCACTGATGGTCTCATTTCTTTGGGGAAGATGACCTATAGACAGGCAGCTTTTTTTAATTTTAATTTTTTAACTGTACACTGATAAAGATGCTTATAAATGTCTGCAGGATAAGAAGTGATGCTATGGTTTATGAATATAAACACTGAAGTCAGTTGTTGAGCTTTGTAGATCAGTTGCTATGGAAATCACCTCTTCTTTCTCCTGGTCAGTATGACTACATGCTCAAGAAGTGAGGACAAGCAGGGATGCACTTTGTCTGCTTTGGAAATTCACTTTCAGGATTCTTCGTTAAGAGCTTCTCTTTGCAGAAATCAGTTCTTACCATGAATACACATAAGATTTCATGCAGGACTTTCTAAAAACTTTCTATGTAGTCTTGGAAAAATTGATCATGCCCTCTGACATTTTCCTTCATGATATGGTAGCATAGATGGCATATATGTGTTAGATGTCATCTGAAAACCATCTAGTTCAATTTCTGACCTCACAGAAGAGGAAAGGTATGTTCCAAAAAAGAAGGGCTTAATTGCTGTTTCTGGAAGGTTTTTGCTTCTAAATCCTAAAAGATTCACCCAAGCACTGCAGAGAGTTCCAATATAAGATGCACAGAGTCAGCTCAACCTGACAGGTACAGATAGATGTTCTCTGGGAAATGCCTGCCAACAACAGAGACAGAGCCCAAGTGGAGTGTGTTTCAGAATTCTGTTCATTTCAAGTTGAATCCAATTCCCTAGGCAGGCAATAAGGAGGGAGACGAGTTGCCAGGACGGCAGGGGATGATGGAAACTTCCATCTCCCTGAGAATAACACTCTGAGACCTTGACCATCAAGTGGTGGGATGTATTATCTTCTGAGTTTCATTAGAGTCAGCCTCGATTCTTCTTCTTGAAAAAGCTGCATTAGGGGTAAGAAGAGAAAAAATTTTGTGTCAAGAGAAAACCCTGGTGTCAGGAAATCAATGCTTGGACAAAAAGGATCTTGAATCTGGGAGGACAGGAATGTTTGCCTGTCTCCCAATTTGTGTTTACAAAGAAATATCTTAATAAATACCTTTGGCACCAAACTAATGTTTTCAGCTCCTGCATATGTCCTGCTTGGTCCTTCAATGCTGACAATGCCGGGTTTCTAAACTCTGCTCTCTTCCTTGCTATTTTGGGGTTGTGGATTCCCCTTAGGTCTGATAAAAAACTGCTGATCTGCTTGACAGGAAAAGGTTATAAGCATGTAAAAAAAATCCAGCTCGCAATTGCACAGTGTTCAAAATCTTGGCCTATATACATCGGAGAGTGCAATGCACTTATACTTTAGTAGCTTCACTGTACTTTAAATGCAAATCTGCTACTGTAGCCCAGACTTTTTCTGAAACAAACTCCATCTGTAACCCAAAACATACTCTTCCATCAGTACAATGACAATTACAACACTATATGCTCTACAGGATTTTAAGAATGTGAAATGAAATATCCAATAGAAAAAAAAAAGCCACAGTGCCTCACAAGGTGTTGTACAAACATCTTAGAGCAGCTGGATTGTGCTCTTCAGTTAACAAGATCAGTTGCTAGAAGGTGAGTTGTTTTTGTCCTTTCCATCCAAAAGGAAAGCAAAAGGAATGGAATTTTGTGTGACAGATTGGTTTGGAAGGATGAGACAGAAATATTTCTCAAAATGAGAGTTGACCCAAAGCAGAAATTCAAAACATGGTAAGATTCATGTATCTGCTTCTTGACTGCTAGGGTTGGTTTTAGAGGAGAGTTCTTGGCTGTCAACAACACTTTTCCAAACTCTCCATGTGACAGAAATACATTTGGAAATAAGCTTTGCTCCCTCCCCCACCACAGTGTAGTTAAGTGTTTCCTAGGTGACAAGCATGACCGCTAAGTCATCAACAGAAATAATGAGAAGCGGAATCTCTACAGCAAAGTACTTAGGAAATAAGCTCATAGTTCCACTACTTGTTTCTCTAACACCCTCACTCATCTCTCAATTTGTACAGAACAGAGGCCTGGGTAAAGTGAAAGTGTTGAAATCTTTTTGACTGTATATTACTGTAATTTGAAATCATTCCCAAGAACTGTTTTTTTCTGTCCTGTTTATTCTAAAGGTTTTACAACTTCACTAAAGTTCCAACAAAAATTTCTCCATAATTTAAAATAAATATCAACTCTAAATGTCAATTTGTGGTTTACAATAACGAGAGTAGTGTGGGAATACAGACTTGCTGAGCATATTACAGAAGAAAAGGAGGTATTTCGCGGTGAAGTTCACAAATGAATTTTCTTCAGCTATGAGTGTGCTAATTACTGACACAGTTACCTCTGTTTGCAGTCACTTTGTTGAGATCCTCTGAGGTGATAGATTGACCTTTATCTCTCCATGGTACCTGCAAAAGTCTACTTGTTTGAAATTAATAAAATCAAGTCCTTGCTAAAATAGTAAATAATAGAAAAGACTGTGAGTTTTAGAGGCATTCTTAAATAAAGATTAGGATCATTGGATATAGGGAAAAGGGAGAACTGGATTTAAAACTTGAAAGTTATCTTAAATTTCTATTTTCTCATGTGTAAAAGGTACATCGATAATAGCACTCTTTCTTAAGAATGTATTGAAGATTAAATATGATAATATATCACAATTGTGAAACATCCTGCATAGCTCTTAGTAATATGTCCAATGAATATCTGTTATTAATATTTAATACTTGTAGGTTTAAATTAATTGTTAACACAAAGTAATTTACTTCTAAAAGTATATGAATGCAAAAGACCTAAAGAAGTCCAAAAATTTTGAAGAATAAAAGTCTGGAGAGTACTCACAATACCTAATACCAAAATTTAAGATTAAGCCAGAGTATTCAAGAGACAGAAGCAATGCTAATAAAAATATGTAAATAGTTGAATGAAACAATAGACAAAATGATATGTAGTTTTTATTTGCTTTGCCAGTGGAGAAAGGAATAACTTCAACAAGTAGACCAGAAAGAACTAGATCAATATCAGAGAAAAGTCAGCTCCTTCCTTATGCTATACAGAAAAATTTCAAGATGGATCATAGATCTAATAAGGTTCTAAACCTTCTAGGAGGAAATATAGAAGTATATTATAATTTTGATATAACAAAAATTTAATAAGACATAGGGACTCAGAAAATAGACATTAAAATTAAAAGCATCCCACCTCACCAAGCACAGTGCTAACATAATGAAAATTCAATCACAGATTGGCAAAACTATTCCAAATGGATGGATCTGACAAAAAAACTTGCATCCAGAATATATATATATATATATATATATATATATATATATATATAAAATTTCTTCAAATCAATAAGACAAATGAGACTCTTTAAAAAGGCAAAAGACACATCACAGCACAAGAAGTAAAAACAGTGAATATGAACATGAAAAGGTTCAAAATCATTAATCATCATGGAAATGTAAATTAAAAGCACAAGAGATGTGTAGTTTCCTCCCCACTAAAATGGCTATAATTTCGGAACTGGTATGATGAAATACAGGAGTATGTATGACACAATTGCAGCTCATATCTTGCTAGTCAGAATATAAATGGCTCAAGCCATTGGAGAGCAGTCAGTTTCTTATAAAGGAAAGTAGGAACCTATTGTATGACTTAGCAGTTTTACTCTTGGGTATTTAGCCAAAAGAAATGAGAGATTTGTTCACAAAAGTTCTCACATAAGCATATTTGCAGCAGTTTAATTTATTATAGCCAATAATTGGAAACAAACAATATTCATCAAGGAAAGAAATAAATAAACGTATTGTGATATAGTCCTACAATAGAAAACTACTTCAGAATAAAACATAATCAACTACTGATATGCATAACAATACCAATCAATACCACAGACGCTCTGCTCAGCCCAAAAGCCAGGCACAAAAGAGAAGCACTCGCAGCAGACTATTCCACCTATGTACACTTTAAAATAAATCTGTGAGGAGAGAAATCTAAACAATGTTTGCCTATAGGACAGGGATATTAATTTGGTGGTAGAATAAGGACATTTTCTGGTGTGGTATTTTCTGAATTTTATTGAATTCTAGTTTCATTAGTATATACATTTAACAAAACTCACAGAATTACATGATTAAGCCAGGTGTGATGGTACCTGTCTGTAATCCCAGCACTCTGGGAGGCTTAAGCAAAAGATCACAAGTTCAAGTCCAACTTGGGCAAGTTAGTGACTTAGCAAGACCTTGCTTCAAAATAAAGAATATAAAAAGGACTGGGGATGTAGCTCAGAGTGAAAGTCCTGGGTTCAATCTCCAGAAATAAAAATTGTTGACATATTGTAATCCCAAATAATGAGTACAGTAATCCAAATACTGTAATCCTTTCTCTAGTTGTTCTCACAATCCAAGAAGTTATATTTATAATCCCACTGAGATGTTATTGGAATCCTGGCAATTTAATTCTAATCTACCACCTCCAATGCAACCCACAGCAAGAGTAAAGACACGGAGACATATTCAAAGTTAAGGGCAACCAAGGGGTCCTGAGTCCAATCCTCGTGAGGATGTGCAGACAAAGGCCTTGATCCTAGGCCTCTCCCAGAATTTATTATCTTGTGAAGAAGGGCTTGGCTCAAGGATGAGTGACAGTGACGATGGCAGGAACTATGTGAGTAACTTGAGCAGGCTAGCCTGGTAAAGAAAAAAGCACCTCTGCAAAATGCAGAGATAAACATATGCAGAGGGATCAATTTGCATAATCCAATCAAGGTAACAACTGAATTGCTTTAGGAGACTGCCACTTTAGTTGTTGTTGGTTTTTTTTTTTTTTTTTTTTTTTTTTGGCACTAGGAATTGAACTCACAACCTTGCATGTGCCAGACAGGCGCTTAAGCCACTGAACCACACTCCCAGTCCTAGTTTTTTGAGACAGGGTCGCATTATGTAGTTCAGACCGGCATTCCACTCACATTGTAGCCCAAACCAACCTCGAACTCACAACAGTTCTCCTACCTCAGTCTCCTGAGTGCTGGAATTAAAGGCGTGCACCGCCATGCCCGACTTGCTTTAGTTTTTGATAAGTAAACTTTATGGCCTGGAGACTTATAGCGTCTTTTGAGGCACATATGCAGTCAACATTCTTGGAGCTCACTGGTTCTACCATCCTGCTGTGCCTTATATATTTTACAGAGATCACTATGCGGGGAAACAGGACACTGTCTGATGATCTTAGAGATTACATACCAGAGATTACATAACCCTAAATGCTTAGAGACAATTGAAGAGAGAAGGAAATACCATAGTCAGCTCTGTATATATCAATATAAGGAGATACATCTCGAAACAATCAAAGTTGCAGCAATTGTTCTGCATTCCAGGGGACCCACTCAAGTTGTCTCCCACATCTCTTCCTTTCTTCTCTTGTAGCTCCAATGACAAATGCTAAACAATTTGAAGGGATCTTACCCAAAGTTATACAGTGACTGGAACAGAAGGAAGATTAGAAATGAGGTCCCCTGACTTCTTACTCAGTGCTCTTTCTAGTGTAATGACTAATGCCCATCTAAAGCCACACAGCTCATGATGATATATCAAATACAAGGATCCAAATATTCTGATTTAAAACCTTAATGTGATTTTCATGATCATTCAATCCTCCAAATGACATGGATGGTGCAAATTATTCCAAGGAAGGAAGCCAAGAGTCTGAAGAGTCACATTAAGAGCATTAGATCCAGAGTCAAAAGGGTCTCTCTCTTCACTACCATGCTGTGGAACCTGAGAATAGTTCTCAGCCTTGTCTCAGTCGAGATGTTCTTCAAGAGTCTTCCCAGCTCTACTGTTCTGTAATGTAAGTGCCACAATACACCTGCCTAAGTTTACAGAATTTTTTCCCTGTTGCTCAATGTATGGAAATTCAGTGTTTACATCATCTAGCGAAACTCTGCTAGAGAATGCAACAAAGTGCTATTTGGAACTCAGGGGATCAAACTGCTGACCTCTGGAGAAAGACCAACCCCAGGTGTAGCTGTCTTACAACATTCAATGTGCTCTTGCTATGCATAAGGGACTGTGCTAAGTGTTCCCCGTCCATATGGCTTAATTAATCTTCACAAGTAACATATGAAGAAGTCATTATTATTCCTCTCAGTACTCAAGTCAAAGAAGAAACTGAAAAAGAAGTTACATGCCTAACGTCATATAGCTGGGATGTGATAGGGTCAGGATTTAAAGGACAATTTTGACCTACAAAATCTGCATGCAAGGCACTTTTCCATGCTACTGTTTCAGCAGGGTGATCTATAAAGGCCCTAAGAAAACACCTGACTACTTGGTCAAGCCACTTTTCAAATCATTACTCACAAGGAATGAGAGTGGATGCCATGATGATTTCTAAGGGAGCTTGAGATTTGGAGAATGTGTGCCTGAATGGTAGACTGAGGATTGGGCCACAGAACTTCCTCAGTACAGTCTGGCTGAGCTGCTTCCCAGTAGCAGCCCCTATCCTACAGGAATGAGTGAGTGTCACTTTGGCGATCTCAGATGCCTTTGTCAATACAGAATAGAGTCAGACCCAGAAATAACCTAAGGGCCTAGACATGAGTATCTCCAGTTCTGGACCTGTAATCACTTAGACTTGGTTTTCAAAATCTGGAAGCATAAGTAGGCTATAGCCTTTCTCCAAAGTTACTAGAACTTATAAAAATTATTTCACAATTTGCCAACTCTAGGGCACCCCCAGCTTAGTCATTCTGCCTTTTCTGAGAGGTGCCCCAATAACCCTCTCCATGGCAAGTTTCACAAAGACCAGAATCAGGGACCACCTGGCTGTGGATGATGGGTTATGTTACAGGAGCCTCTGAAGAATTCACTAAAATGTTGAGGACTGAACCAAACCCTGCATTTATCTATGAGAGTGGCCGCTCAAGTTGATGGGAGAGAACAACAATTAAATCCACAATACAGAACTATTGTCTACAATGTATTAGGTGTTACTGTCTGAAAAAAATAGATTTGGTGCCACGGTAGAACTGTCATTGCTCTCATGAGTCACACAAGGCTTCTACTGAGACTTAATATGTCATCCAGACACTTGGTGACAGGCAAGTCATGATACTAGAGACAGCACATTCTACTTCAGGAAAAAAAAAAGCCATGGGGTCCCAGAAGAGAGTAACATTCAGGACTGCAGCAGGCCATGTGCAACAAATGGGTCAGGATATGAATGAGGTCTAGGGTGAGGTTGATGTGGACAAGGAAGAAGGAATGGCGGGATCTAGCACAGTTCAGAAGTCAAAGGACACTTCTGCTCAGAAAAAGAGATGCCAGGCCACAACCTGGAGAAATGGCACTTCAACTGTTATCTGAAGCCTTGGCATGAGTATCCACGGAAAGGAGTGCAAGAGAAAGGTCTCTGCAGGAGACAAACTATAGGCACTGAAACCTATAGGTTGGACCACAGAGCCTTTAGAAAACTAGGAGAGTTCCAGTGAGACAGCCTTAGGAGCCAGAGATAAGGGAGGCTGTAGAGCTACCAGACGCTGGGTCTTCATCCTAAATTGATGAGAAGGCAGTGGAAGTCTTGAACAAGGGCAATAGTCAAACACTCTATATTGTGAAATAAGACAGCAATCTGGCACTCAGGATAGAGAATCAACAAATGCATGGTTGTTTACTGTAGAAATAAGTATAAATTGTCTAAGCACCCAAATAGTGGGGTGAAATGGATATAAAGTGGTTTAGAGTGGTTATCTCTGTGAAATAGATTTTGCTTTTCCTATCATACATGTCTGTATCTTATACAAATTACACAGCACCACATTTTGCATTTTCTGAGAGGAAAATAAAATGTGTTTTGTTTTGGTTTTTTTAAAGCTAAGTCTCTGCAGACAAAACATTCCCAGACAATAGGAATGAATTGCAGAGAAAATTGCCCTAATGTGACCCAGACTGGACTGGGCATGCTTTAAACCAAAATAGAAAGATCTTCTGATGATGTAATTTTTAAAAGTGTCCTTGACATTCTTGAAGGTTTTAGCAGGCCCAAAGAAAAGGAAAAAATAGAGTTATATTGCTGTAAGGGCCTTGCGGTTGCAACAATTCAACTCATATACTGACCCTATGGAGAATGAAGCTCTGAGGAACAGATACTTCAAAGAGATATCCATTCAATAATCAATGGCATCTGTAAATATCCATCAAAACTAATTAGGCCTATATACTTTAAGAAGTTTTTAATCACTCACAGTAATAAAACTTTGGCAAACTAATCAATCTAAACAATTTATGTGCAAATTCAACCCAAAGAATGTGACAAAAACTAAAATAAAAAATACAAAGTAAAATTTGCACAAATGGAGATACACACACAGAAACACACACGCACGGTGACCACAGTTACTGTATACCTTAGTTAGGTTGAATCTGTGAGAAATATGTCAGTTCTCTCCATAGGTTAATCATACACTTAGTGCTATTCCAATACAAATCAAAAAGGATGATTTGGTTCATTTGTTTTTCTTTTTAAATCAATTTTATTAAGAGACAATTTACATTAAATAAGATGCATCCCACTTCAAGTACATGGTATGGTGAGTTTTGACAAACATCTACATTAGTGTAACCACCTCCCCAGACAACACTTCCATTAATTCAGAAAGAAAATGGAGTCTACAGTGCTAAACTATTTATCTTCTGCTCCCTCCGTATTCATAGCCATATAAAATTCTCTTGTTTTTTTACTCCCTCTCTTGGTGAGCACTACCATTCTTATGAATCTAATATCTATATTTATATAAAATTTTGACTCTTCATTCTACCCCACATTTCTATATTTTCATATGGGATCATTTTTTTCTGCCTGAAGAACAACTTTTTTTTTTTAGTGCAGATAGGCTGATGTTACATTCTCATTCTCTCTTTGTCTTTCTGTCTCTCTCTCTCTCTTTCTCTTTCTCTTTCTCCCTCTATCTTAAAGTATTTTTATTTTTCCTGCAATTTTGAAGTTATTTTTGTTAGATGTGGAATTATTAAATAGAATTAATTTCCCCTCAGCATTCTATGCAAACTTGACTTACTACAAACCTAATAAAAAGTATTCCTTTTATCAGATACCTTATAATGCTAGGACCATGAATTATGCAACTTCTAATTATTATCTGCATATTTTCTGCCATTTTAGATCAGAAAACATAGATCAAGCATCCACATTTAATTACCAGATAAGCACTAGGAAAATAATAACAGGTATATAACTAACAATTGTATAAATGGAAAAAAAAAGAGTAATAGCTTTTAATTCAAATGAAGCCAAACAAATGAAAAATTGGAGCATATGATAAAAGATGGGTCAAATAAAAAGCAATTATTAAAAAAGCCAATAAAAATCCAAATACAGGAGTGCTTATTTTAGTTTAAATGGATTAAGTATTCCAATTAAAATCCTGAAAACACAAGAATACATATAAAAGCAAATCTGACAATATTTTTACTTATAAGAGTCATATTTTAATTAGAAGAACACAGAAATAAACAAAGTACAAAGATACCATGAAAATACCAACCAAAGGAAAATGGACCAGCTATATTAATATCAGTCAAGGTAGACTTTAAAGCAAGAATATTACTAAAGAAAAGAAATATTTTCTTAATCTAAAAGGAACCAAATCACCAGTGAGAAATAACAATTCTGAACGTGTATGTAACTTTAAGACATGTACAGCAAGACATGCAAAATCAAAGCAAAAATTTTAAAATCTACAGTGATATTGGAGATTTTATCACACTTTTCACAATAGCTGACAGGTTAAACAAGGGAAAATTCATAAAGAGTAAGAGAGTATCAAAACAACAAAACAGAGTTATTTGACACTTAGTAAACACTACACACAACTGTCTTCATATAATGGATTAGGAAGTAAACCTTCACAAAATTCAAATGGTTGAAACCATTCAGATTATAATCTGTGTTATCATAAAATTAAATTAGAAATATATACCAGAAAGATAATTTTAAAATCACAAATTTTAAATACTTGCAAATTAATCAATATACCTTTTTATAACCTAAGTCAAGTAAAATAATTACAAAAATTGAAACCTTTTGAACTGAACATTAAAGATACAAGGTTTCACACAGCAAAGCTTTTACAAAGCAACTAAACCGGACCCTAGTGAAAAACATACGGCCTCAAGTAATATGTTAGAAATGGAGAAAGGGTGAGATGTTACTCATCTAATTTTTCTCAAGAAACTAGAAACGGAAAAATGAATTTACAGGAAGCATAGAGAAAGATATAACATAATAGAAAACTGAAATCAATAAAACAGGAAAAATGTAAAATAGAGAAAATCAAAGCTAGAAGTCTGTTCTTTGAAAACAGTAATAAAATTGATAATTTCCTAGCAGTCAGTAAAAAAAAAAAAAAGTCAAGAACTAAAAGAGAGGCAATGATTGTGAATCCTTATATATCACTGATGAGAATCTATAAGGGAAAAACTACCTTGAGAAGTAATTTGATTATGTGTACAAAATTTGAAGATCCTGGGATCCCAGGTGAATGTCTAGGGCTAAAGCTAAAATCTGCTTTCTTCTATTCTGTTTTGTTTTATTCTCTTTAAAATAAAATTTAACAAAATAAAGCTAGTGACTATAAAACATGGATGCACATAAAAATCACTTGTCAAACTTAAAAAATCAAATAAAAAACAAACCAAACACTAAACAGATTAATAAATCCAGTGTGTAGAGGTAGAGCTCATATGACAGCAGACTTTTTAATTCTTCAAATTACAGCCACAGTTGAGAAACACTGGTCAAAAGTACATAATGTTATGAGAAAGCATATTCATAAGGAAATATAAATGTTCTTTGTTCTTACCTGTAAGAGAGAAAAATAGAAACTGCCCAAACATCTATCAACAGAAGAATTAATAATAAATCTGAAAACATTCAACACTGGAATACTGCGCAGTGCTTTAAAAAAGTGAATTAACTATGCCTAAATATACTAACATGAATAAATCTCACAAACTAGAGAGAACAATTTGCATTAAGACAAGTACATTGTGATACCAGTTTTATAAAACTGAGAATGATATAGGTATCTGCTATATATTTAAAGTAAGTGACAAGAAATTAGAAAGGAGACTATTATCAGAGAAAATGGGAACTAGGGAGAAGAGGAAGGTTAAGGTGGTAATGGGAGTTGCAAACCCATGTGGCAATTCCTCATGAAACTAGGATGAGAGGTCTCATTTGACCCAGCTATTCCCCTTCCAGGTATCTTCCCAGGAGAATTAAAAACATCCTACCACATCCATTTGAGTGCACCCACATTCATAGCAGCACAACTTGTAATAGCTAAATCTTGGAAACAACCCAAAGGCCCATCGACCAAAGAATGAATAAAAAAGATTTTTTTTAATATAATGGAGAACTGCTCAGTCGTAAAGAAGGATAAACCTGAGATTTTAGAGGTAAATGGATGCAACTCAAGACCACACTCATAAGTGAAATAAGCCAGACCCACATGTGTAAACACTGTATTGACTCATACGTGTGAGAAACTGAATGAGTGAATAAGATCCAAAATGTACAACAGACATCGTGAATAGGGAAGAAACTGCTCAAAAGGAAAAAGAAACTGTCATGGGGGAAAGGGGAAAGGAAGAAAGGGAAATGGAAAACAATATATGAATACACAAGATAGTTAAGATAGTTATACAGATAATTTCTCTTAGTTCATTGAAAAGAAAGGTCTGTGCTAATACTGTTTGAGCAGTATTTCATGTCGGTATCTGGTGCCATGAGGAACCCCTGTGTAGACAGCAATACATACTATATTAATTAGTGCTGCTCTCCTACTAACCTGTTTTGAAACTATCTTATTTTTATTGTTTTTTCTCTTTAAAATTAAAAGAAATAAAAGAGAAAATACATTATACACCTTGAAACAATAAGTAACTAGTGGGGAAGAACAGACAGCAGGGGAGGGTTTATTAAAATACACTATTTCAAAGGTATGTATGGATCTACCAAAATGAAATGTATACAGGCTGTATAACCAATATGCACTAATTAAAAAAAGATTGTAAATATATGAAAAAATGTTCAACATCAATGGTCATTCGGGAAATGCAAATTAAAACAACACTGAGATTCCATCTCACCCCAGAAAGAATGGCCAAGATTAAAAAATCAACCAACAACAAATGCTGGAGGGGCTGTGGGGAAAAAGGAACTCTTCTCCACTGTTGGTGGGAGTGTACACTGGTGCAGCCACTGTGGAAGTCAGTGTGGAGATTCCTCAAGAAGTTAGGATTAGAGATCCCATTCAACCCAGCTATCCCTCTTCTGGGCATTTTCCCAGAAGAATTGAAAACATCATACCACAATGATATCTGTGCACCCATGTTTATAGCAACCCAATTTGTAATAGCCAGATCTTGGAAACAACCCAAGTGCCCATCAATCAAAGAATGCATAAAAAAGATGTGGTATTTTTATACAATGGAGTACTACTCAGCTATTAAGAAAGATTGTATTGAGATTTTTATAAGTAATTGGTCACAACTTGAGACCATACTCATAAGCGAGATAAATCAAACCCACATGTGTAAATACCATATTGTCTCCCTAGTGTAAGAAATGGAAAAGTATATATGATTCAAAATCTACAATAAATACTATGGAAGGGTAAAAAACAGCTCAAAGAGCAAAGATAATCGGGAAGGGAATGGGCGGAAAGAGAAAAGGGAAGAGG
>RJWM01041802.1:0-14660 GCA_004363535.1 Dasyprocta punctata | reverse complement strand
CGTTAGCATTGTGCACGGTTTAACTTTTTTGGAAGCTGAAGAGGGCAGTAAGGCTATAGGACAGGGTAGAGAAATAAAGGGAGAAAAAAAGGGCACTAGTTGCTAGGAAAACCCTACCCTGAAAAGGAGGACCAAAAGCACTGGCTCAGGACCGCAGCGGCACCCTGGTCGCCATCTCCGTCGTCACCTGGCAGCTCGCATGTCTTCTAAGCCCATGCACGGCAGGCATGCTACAGGCATTGCCACCTTACCACTGTTCTCCCTGCACCCCTGCAGGGTGGGGAGAAATGGCACTTCCGGTGTGTAGATGAGGCTCGGCCTGGCTGAAAGCCTTGGCCAGGTCCCCCGCCAGTAGCCTCAAAGCCAGGTTGCACCTAAGCTGGCCTCCTTCAAAACCCACACCCCCTCGCTGCGTATTTGCTGCCTCTCAAGACAGAAGCTGCTGACAGCAGGGCCGTGCAAACAGATGTCGATTAATAGAGTGCGAAATCTGCTTATGAGTTCCATAGGGACGTGGAGTGATCCAGTGGCCTTCATCCAGCGTGGCTTTGGGAGAACCCAGCAACACTCCTTCGGGCCCAGAAAAGCAACCACTGTGGGTGCTTTGAGAGGGTCACTTTCTCCCAGGGCACCTCTTCCTTAGAGCCAAGGCCTCTGCGGTCACCTGCTGGGGGCTTGGGCTGCATTTCTGATAAAGGGAGTTAGTGCGTTGTGCAGACTGAGTGAAGGTGAGTTTGACGGCAGTGGTCCAGGGCAGTACTGTTTTTTTCCATGTGGAACAAGCAGAACTGCCCAGGGGTCTGAAACCATCAATTCTACATTTGTGTCTTCCATCTGGCTCTCAGAATAGGGAAGCCAATGCTTTGGGAGAAAAGCATAGCTGTCCCCCACATTTGTGCTCAGTTTCCCGAGCTGCCCAGCCTCTTGAAGCCCAGCTGTGCCACTTCGTGATGCATGACAAGAGTAGCCAGCAGCAGCCTCAGTCTCCCGGGAAGGCAGGCTCCAGCTCAATCTCAAGACCAGGCAGTGTCCTGAGGGCCAGGCTCAGAGAAGGAGGTGGAGTCGGGGATGGACTGCTGGGTGAACCCTCTTAGGCAGCGCTTTGCTGCTTTTCCTGGTGCCTGCCTCAGTCCTCTCACAGTGGAACCGTCACCAGTGATCATGGAGTGTACTTCGGAGAGTGCACACTCCTCAGCCACTGTCTCTGTGTGTGTGTGTGTGTGTGTGTGTGTGTGTGTGTGTGTATTTGAGACAGGGTCCCACTATGCAGTTCAGTCTGGCCTTGAACTCACTTTGTAGTCCAGGCTGGCCTCAAACTCACAGCAGTCCTCCTGGCTCAGTCTCCTGAATGCTGGGATTACAGCATGGTGGTGGTCCATGCCTGGCTCCGAGTACTTTCTGATACTTAAATCCCACAAGTATAAGAGACTGATGCTGTTATCATCCCCATCTTTATAGACGAGGAAACTGAGTCATGGAGTTTTGTAACTTGTCCAAGATCCCGTAGCTAGTAAAGTAGGAGAACCGTGCCTAGAAAGTGCTCTGACTTCAGAGTGCTTATCTAGCCTGACTCCTGGCACTTAGGAGAAAGGATTTGGATGCGGGCTCCAGAAAGATGGTTTGGGAAACTGGCAGCCCAGGAGGAGGCTCCAAGGAATGGTAGAAGGAAGGCCTGGCTTCCCATGCATTTGTGTGTCCACCAGGGCTCCCTAAGGTCTGGGGTTTCCACCCTGCAACATGTGAACAGCCTCTCCTATCAGGGCAAATCCCAGCAGCTCAGGTTCCAAGTGGAAAGGGGTGGCTGGAAAGCACCCCCGATACACACGCACCAAGCTCCGGCACAGCCCTCTCTGGAATTTTCTCTCTCGGTCCTGTCTGCATCCCCCTCACCCCGGCCTGGCCTCGTCCCCTGCAGAGTGGGGATGGAGATGCGTACTTCTCTGCTCTTGGCTCAGCAGAACTTTTCGCAGCATTTGTGCAAACGCGCACTAAGGAAATCCAGGGAACTTGCTGCTCAGAAACAGCCTGGCACCAAAGGCATAGGTTTCCAGCTTGGCTTACACCGCTGGCCTGCCCGGCCACCTCGCCCAGCCCCTGTCCTCCTGCCATGGCCCCTCCCCCAGGGGCAGGCATCCTGCTGCTCCCTGTCTCGAGCACCCGGCTTCTGTGAGGGGTGCAGCCAGAGCAGGGGCGAAGGCCTCTATGGCAGTGAACCCTCCAGGCATGGCAGGCCTCAGAGTGACATCTGCCTCCCTGTCCCCTCCACAGCGGCAGTGACTCAGGGTCGGGTACAGGACAGCGCCTGAATCAGAGGGGCCTGAGGCTGAGCATCAGGCCCCAACCCTGAGGGGGATTTCTGTCTGTGACACGCCAGGATCAGCCGCAGCAATCAGGAGAGAGATGAAAGAGAGACAAATTAAGAGTCCTCGGGGATCACAGAGAGAGAAGCCACCAGCAGTCACATGCAAATCCCCCGCCAGAGCTGCTTGCTTGGGGCCGTTAGCCCTGCACACAGCCCTGGGTGAAGACACAGCTCTCGCTGTCTCTGTCATCCGTTTGCACTTTGATTTGGGGTGCGGGTTGAGTTGTAATGGGGCAACATCTAGTTCAAAAACAGCTGTTGGGGGCCAGGACTGTAGCTCAGTGGTGAGCACCTGGCTGGCACGGGCAAGGCCCTGGCTTTGATCCCCCGCACCGCGCACACACACGCACCACACACAGGCGCCGTGGGGAGCGGTGGGTGTAGAGGTTAGGCCTGGGCTCTGGGATTAAGCGTCCCCGCACATCATCCTAGCTCTGCTGTGTCCTGACTGTGTGAGCAGATCAAGTTACAGGCACTGAGCTGCTCTCAACCTCCGTTTCCTCATCTGCAAGACAGCAGAGCACGAGTGCCTTCTTGGTCAGGTTGTAAAGGGAGGGCGAATGGAGTGATGTGGGAAAATGGGTGGCGGCATCATCGTGCTGGGCGCACAGATGATCAATAGCTGGGAGGTGCAGTGGTCGTTCACACTGCTGTTGTTATGATTGTTATCACACTCAGGCCAACACAAAGGCCTGGGAGCCTCTGGCTGGGGACCGGGAGGGCGATGAGTCATGCTCATCAGCTCTCCTCGGGGCTGTAATATTACAGAGGGTGATGACATGCCGTCCTCTAGGCCCCAAGAGCAAGGCCACCAGAGTCATAAATCAGCTGCGCGGTGTGATGGATTGGGCCCGGATCGAGTCACTGACAGGGTGCTGGGGAAAGAGTGTGACCAGGGCAGCACACAGTACACACAGGGCCACCACTCTCTGCGGTTTGATTGTCCCCTGGTCCGCAGAAGTTTCGCAGCAGGCAGTTCCTGGCCAAGCAGCTGGGGAGGTCTCTCGTGTGAACCGGGGTGACAGACGGATCCTGTCGCTCCCTGTGGAGCTGATTGGGTTGTGCCCCCTGCCGGGATATCAGGCCTGTGCTTTTCAAGCCCCTGGCTCGACCCAAATACCTGCGTCCCTGTAGCTCACAGTGCAGGGTGGCGGCGGCAGGGTGGGCAGGGCGGGAGGGAGGGCTGTGCCGCCACCCCGCCAGGCCGTGCTGCAGGGGCACAGAGGTCTCTGGGAACTCTGCCTGGGAGGAGGGGACTAACCAACCGGAGGAGGCGCCACACCCCAGTGGAGCTCAGGTAGCTGCAGACACGGACAGACGCAGGGGCCGCCCAGTCAGCCTCGCCATGCAGTCCCACTGCGGCGCGGAGCAGGGCGAGCCTCAGCATTGAGCAGACAGGTGTGCGCCCCAGAACTGCCTCCTTCCGCCCTCTACCCTGGAGACCAGCTCGTCCTTTCTCTGCCCCCACTGGGCGGGGACCGAAGGCAGGGCGCGGGGCGCGACGTGAGGGACACACCCCCTCTGACATGGGGCAGTGCCCCTCCGTCAGAGGAGAGTTGGTAGATTGCCAAGTCGTCACACACCTGCCTATGCGGGGCTCAGTCGCTGTCACAGCAGTGAGAAAAGGCCCACAGGGCGGAGCGTGCAGGAGGGACCCAGCCTGTCCCCCCACCTGTGCCCGGTTCAGGATGGAGTGGGGGTGGCCTGTCACCGCTTCCGGAGCCCTGGGGGCTGCAGGCGGGGCCCTGGCAGAGCGGCTGGGCTGCGGAGCTTGGCCCGGGAGCGGGAGCGAAGTAACCGGCGCGTGTGTGCCCTGGCGCGTGCACACGCCCACGCCCACGCGCAGGGTCCTGGGATGAGGCTGCCTGCCCTGCTCCCTTTCTCCTCTGATGGCCTCGCCCTAACACCTCCCCCCTTTTAAGGTTATCATCTCCTCTCCTGTCTCTTTCAAGGACTTGGCTGCATTCCCCAGGTTGCTCTGGCGTCTGGCTCCGCTGTGGTGTGGTGCTGAATTATAATGACCTCGCGCGGGCGGCTGAGTCGCTCAGACACCTGTGGGGCGAGCGTGCCCCCTGAGGGCTGAGGGTGGAAAACGCTCTGGTCACGTGCTCGTGCACCTGGCCCGGGGCCAGCTGCCCTGAACACCTGGACTTCCGTCTCAGGTGCGGAGCGGGGGAAAGTGTTCCAAGCACCACTCCCAGAGCGCCTAAAACATGTGTTCTTTGAGCTGCTACTTTACCCACTCCACAAACACTTACTGGACTGCCGCGGTGTGCCAGGCTGTGCCTATGGAAAGGATGCGGTCCGCGCTCCTTAGGGCATATGCAGGCTGCACTGCCAGATTGGGGCTGTTGGAGGGCTGTGGGTTCCAGTAGGGGAGCCTTTTAAGACTACTTAATTATTAATTTTTTTTGTAGTTGTGGAAAAAAAGAAGCATGGCATAACATTTATCATCTTTAAACATTATTACTTTAAGATGCGTAATCCAGTGACATTAGGTATGTTTACATTATTGAACAACCCTCTTGAGAACTTTTTTATCTTCCCAAAGTGAAATGGTGTGTCTGCCCCGTGCCAGTCCCCTGGAAACCCGTGTGCCAGTCTCTGTCTCTATGGATTTGGCTACCCTAGAGGCTTCATGTCGTTGGGCTCCTATGGAATCTGTGCTGTTTCGTGGCTGGCTTATTTCACCTAACACAGCTTCTTCAGGCCTCACCCACGTGGTGAGTGTGTTTGGAGACTTCAGGCCTTCTGAAGGTGGAGCAGTTGCCCCGTGCATGTGCGTGGTGTGTGGTGCGTGGTGCTTATCCATCCACCCAGGGGTGCACATGTGGTTTGCTCCTGGCTTTCGGCTGCAGTAAATGTTGCTGCTGTGTGGGGTGCACGTTGCTCTTCGTGCCCCTGCTTTCACTCTCTCCAGCAGACACTGAGAAGTGAGATTGCCCAGTGATCAGGCAATTCTGGGTTTCATTTTTCAAGCAACCACTCTACTGTTTTCCCGTTTCCACCGCTGGACCTTCCTACCAGCCGAATGAGGGGTTCAGGTTTTCCCCATGTCCTCAGTGGGGTTAACAGAGGCCGGTGCTTGTCCTGGGATACAGAATGGGGGTCAGTGGAGAACGCAGCCAGCAGCAGCAAGGACTTGATATTTTCGCTGTCTGCACTCAAAATAGGGAGCCCTCTGGGGACAGAGAGGGGGAGCGAAGCGGCGTGGATTGGCACTGACCGGTTGCCTGTGTCTGGCTGTGTCTTTGACACTTCTGGAATCAGTTGTGATTTGTGTTCTGATTGTATTGAAAATCCAGACTTAGGAAGGGTGGTTCAGGGCTGGGGTAAGTCAGGGAACACATTAGGTTGGACGGGTTAGAATCAGGTCCTACAAGAAAGGTGTGATTTGTTTTTGAAAGGCAAACACTTGTGCTATACAAAGGATGTATGTTCTTTGTAGAAAAATGGGAAAAGTAAGGGCACTACAGAGGAGAAAGCTAAAGCCCCCGGCGTCCCACTGAGTGCTGCTGGTTATTGCTGCGGTGTGGGGGCGGTTTGCGAAGGGCGTCAGGACTCTGCGGGGGTCCCGGGGGTAGGAAAGGGCAGGATCTGGGATGGTGGGGGGATGGGTCTGCAGCAGGCCCTGAGGCTAACAAAGCGGATTGCAGGACCTGCCTGGACCCCAAGCTCCCGGGCACCTCCTCTGGGGCCCCACTTGGTGAAGGATGGTCTCTTGCCCGTCTGAGAGTAGAGGGTGCTGCTGTCTCGGTGAGATGCTCCTCTTGGTGGGTTTGTGCCTTTCCCAGCCCTCAGCTGGCCCTGGGCTTGCTGCCAGCTCCCGTGCCCCTTGCTTGCCTGCTTTCTGCCACCCCTTGGACGGCAGCCCCGGGGCATCTGGTCACACCTGCCTGCACTGACCCACCTAACGCTGTGATGCCTGGTGGTCTCTGCTTTACCTCCCTGTGGCCACGAGCCTGGTGGCTCTCTGGGGGGATGATGTGTCCACCTCAGGACAGCCCTGTGGGTCACAGAGAGGTGGATGACTGGTGCAGAGGCCCAGCTTCTTCAGCCTCACAGCGCCCACACCCAGGACTTCCAGGGCACTTCCTGCCCTTGGAGGCCCTGCTCCCCAGCACCACCAGGATCCCCGGGGGCAGTGTCCTGGGAGGAGGCTCTTGCCGCACATCACTGTGGCGCCTGGCCCAGGGCGGGTGTAGGATGCGAGGTCTGGGCATGCCCAAGGCCATGGGGAATCAGAGCTGCTGGTCGTCAGCAGTGCCAGCCGCCCAGGCACCAGTCCAGGGTGTGCAGCGATGCCGCAGGAAGTGGTTCTGCGTGCAGGAGCAGGGCCAGATGCTGGCGGCTTCACTAAGTCGCAGGGCCTGCTGGCAGTGGGAGGAGCAGCTGTGAGCAAATGCCCTTGGGCTGGGTGGGCCTGAAGCCGCCCAGGAGGCCGGAGGTCCTATGGTGGGTTCGGGATGAAGAACCCAGGGGTCCCGCATTGGCAGTAGAAGGCAGGCTGGTGTCGGTGACAGTGACAGAGGGCAGGGCACAAGGGAGACGTGCCACCAGCCTGGGCCTGGACCTGCAGCCAGGAGGAGCTCTCACATGGGAGCCGGGCCGTGAACATGCAGCTCCCTGCTGGCCTGGGCCGTGCTGGGCCGGGAAGTGGCCTTCACAGTCACCCAGGACGCATCAGGAAACCTGGGCCAGCAGCACAGTCTGCTGGGCTGGGAGGGCAGAGGCCTCCAGAGGTGACAGTCACAAACAGTCCTGCCCCATGGTGACAGTGAGTGACGGGAGGTGGGCATGTGGGAGTGGCAGCTTCCCACACATGCAGCAGAGGATGTGGGGTTCAGTGGTACCCAGAGACCTGGCCTGAGCGTCTGTGTGCAGGTCAGAAGTGTTGCTCTGAGTGCCTCCTCCCTGGCCCGCCACTGACCACCTGTTCTTCAGCAGCTGGTGGAAGCCCTGGGCAGGTGGAAGGCGCCCAGGAGCTGCAGGGAGGTCAGGTTTCTAGGCCACTTGGGGACCTGCGCAGACCCGTCTGTTTCTCCTGTGCCCTGGCCCAGCACCAGGGATCCGCGTGTATCCTTGGTAACCTGTGTGCTGGGGGCGGCTGCTGGGGCCGTGCCGTCCTGCCTCTCCCTACCCTGGGAGTCTGTGCAGCTTCCATCACAGCTGGACAGACCAGTGAGTGTGGTGTCTGCCAATGTCAGCCTAGGGGACACTCGCAAACCTCTTCTGTGGCTCAGTGCAGTTGGTCTTGACCCCAGCTTCTCTTGGTTCTGGTAAAGAGTTTCCAGGACCATGATGGCACAGATGCTTTTGCAGAGCTGAGGGAGATCTGTGTGGGGAGGGGCAGCAGGGTGAGGGGTGGGCAGGATTGGGTCTGCCAGCCAACCGTGGATGCCTGCCGGGGGTCGCTGGGCCGAGGTGAGCCCGTCTTCCAGGCAGACATGAGCATCAGAACTTGGGAGAGAGGTGCAGGGGGCTCCCCGCCCCCCATTTCTCCCACTCTGCCGTTGCCTCTGCTGATCCAGGTTGGGGCTGGAGGGCTAGAGGAGTCAGGACATGGACACCGGCTGCCCTCCCGTGTTCTTCCTGGGAGGTGATGACCTGGCTCCCTGGGCCATGTGCCCGGCGGCCCAGCCTGCTCCCACACACCCCCGGTGTGCTGAGAACGGCCCCTCGGTGACGTCCTGCACCTGCCCTGGGCGGCCTGCAGCAGTGCGTGCGCAGCCCCTGCCTCCCGCCGTCCTGCAGACAATGCCAGGGCATGGGATCGGGCTTTTGTGCGCTTACGGTGGCCGTGCGGCTGATGGACAGCACACCCTCCATTGGTTCTCCTCCCAGATATGGAGCCAGGCTACCCGTGTGCTCCTGGGCTCCTGACTCCACATTTCTGCCCCTTGATTTTCTCACCTACGAGAGGAAGATGCGCGCCCCACGGGGTGGGTGTGAGCCCTGAGTCAGCGCAGCGAAGGGCTGAAAGCAGTGCGTTTAAAAAGTGATGGAGGTGCGGCAAGGCCTCACCAAGCAGGAGCTGAATGGCCTTGGGAGAATCGTGACAGTCCCCAAGACGGGGAGACCTGTCTCATTAGACCACATAGGCACCGGGACTACCCAGGACGGGGGGAAGGCAAGGGACCGGGATCTCTCCCTCTCTCTCTCACACACACACACACACAACTTCGCTGCACTTTCCTTGGGAAGAAACAGAGAGGTGGAGAAAGGAGACCTATGCTTGGCCACCTTGAAGCGCTTCACGGAGCTCTGAGCTTTGGGAGCTGTGCCCCACGGCGGATGCCCGTCCACGGGTGGTCAGGGCGGGGGCCACTGGTCTGCGTGGGAGAGGCGCGCGCTGAGTCGCGGTGCTCACTCCCTCTCTGGGAGTTGTCTGACCCTGGCAGGGCTGGTGAGACCCCAGATGTCTTAGCCTCAGAAGGAACAGACACGCTCCGTGCTTCGTTTAGACACTAGGAGTGAGGGGCGAAGTGTTTGATGAGTGTGTTCATCCGTTTGATTCGACCTTCCGCATCACAGTGTGGTGTGTGACACCACTCTGTAGCCCATAAGTACACGCAGTCAGAGTTGGTCAATGTTGAATAGAAATAAAAAGAGTACTTAATACACATTTTGCCGGGGGCGGAGGGGGGGAACAGCAAAAATGCGTGCAGGCACCCAGAGGCGTGATGGGAGGCATGCCCTCTGCCCTGTGGCTGGGGCCAGTGGACCTGCTGGGCTGTCAGGGCTGAGGATGTGAGAACCTGTGCCCAGGAGCTTCGGCGCAGGAGGGCGACCCACTTTGTCCCCCCGCTTTGGGATAAACTCCAGGGGCCCTTTCCCATTGGTCCGCGGAGCCTTGCCCCTGGGAGTCTGGAGAACATTTTCCAGCTCAGAGTCAGAGGCCACAGAGAAGGATGCACGACCAGCCGATGCCTTCCACGGTGAGCCTGGGCGAGCTGTGGGGGCGGCGGAGGGCCTGCTGGGGTGTCTTCCTGCCCTTCCTCGCCAGGCCGCCTCAGTCTGTCCCCTCCTGAAGACTCCCAGGGTCGGGGCTTTTCTGCGTGGGGCTGGGAGTGATACCGCGTGACACTGTTTCGGCCTGAAGTGCTTTCCAGAGAACAGAGGGTGCTCAGCCCCAGGCCTGGCCACCGTGGAGGGGCTGCTCGGAGACCAGCCAGGGGCTGGGCAGAGGGGTGACGGGGTCCCACCAGACACGTGCCCAGCCTCACACCCTCCGCCCTCCTGTCCTCGTGGTTGGAAACCGGGCTGCCTGGCATCCTGAGCTCTCCAGACTGAGGCCTCCACTGCCCAGCAGCCGTTTGGAGGCCGCCAGGCTCCTGCTGGCCAGCAGCCCTCCTGCGGCCTGAGGTGTCCCCGCCGAGTCCTGGCGCAGCCCCCTCCCTCGCACCTCTTGCCTGGGTCTGCCTCAATCCTTGCAGACTGCTATGTCAGAAGACAGGACTTGTGGCTCGTAAGCAACAGACCTTTACTCTCAAAGTTCTAGAAGCTGGAAGTCTGAGGTCAGGGTGCTGGCCTAGCTGGGTTCTCGTGAGGGCCTCTTGCAGCTTGCAGATGGCCGTCTTTTCTTACCCTCAAACAGTGGAGAGAGAGAGGAAGTGGCCTTTGCCCTGAGCTACATTCCTTGCCCTATTGGTTTATTCTGAGACAGGCTCTCATCAAGTTGCTCAGGCTATGTTCAACTTGAAATCCCCCTGCCTCAGCCTTCCAGAGCACTAGAGCTGGAGGTGTGTGTCCCCACGCCCAGCTTTACGTCTCTTCTTGGAAGGGCACTAATCTGGCTGGTGAGGACTCACCCTCGTGGCCTGACCACCTCCCCGAGACCCTGCTCCTAACCCTGTGACATCGGGCACTGAGATTTACCGTTTGGATCTGGGGGACCCAGACACCGTGAGGCAGGGTCCTCCTCTGCTGCTGTCTCCCCAGCATCCTGTTTGCTGACATCGAGGGCTTCACCAGCCTGGCGTCCCAGTGCACTGCCCAGGAGCTAGTCATGACCCTCAACGAGCTCTTCGCCCGCTTTGACAAGCTGGCTGCGGTGAGTCACCCCGACCTTGGGCCAGAGGCAGCTGGGTCCTGGTCATCGAGGGCCTGGGATCGGGGACTCGGGGTGGGCACAGGTGCCGGGAACGGAGACGGGCAGACAGGCTGTCCAGGTTGAGGCTGTGCCCTCATGACCCTGTCGGTCCTGACAACAGCAGTATGAGGGCCTGGTGGGGGGCCCACCTGCTCCAGGGAGGGGGTGGCACAGCCTGTAGGGTCCGATCCCCCCACCCCAAATTTCTGTTTGGAGTGAATCAGACACTGCAGTCCCATTGCTGATGAAGTTATAAGAGAGCGAGACTAAACCCCCAGCTGACCTGCAGGTAGCCATGCACCACCCGCAGAGCCCTCCAGAAAGAGGAGCCCCCCACATTTGGACAGGTTGGAAGCAGCATCTCCGAGCAGGCAGTAGTGAACAGCAGGCAGTAGTGAACAGTTTCCACTGTCGTCGTCTCCAGCCTGTGGCTCTGGGTGACACCCTGAGCCTTTGTGCAGTTGTTCTGTATAAGTGGCCGCTGACATGTGGACGTGGCCCCCACTGGCACATAGGACGGAAGGCCAGGTGTGCACTAGAGGCTGCTGCTGTCCGATGGGGGCCTCGGGTGCCCGAGCTCAAGCGAGGCAGCCGGGGTCACACTTGGTGCCCAGGCACCGGCCTTATTCACACGAGTCCAGGTTTCACAGGTGCTTGAAGCCCAGGGATGTGCTGGCTGAATGGAGTAGCCCAGGGAGCCAGATTCAGGCTGCTCATAACTGATGATTAATGACATTCCATCTGACTGCCGATTACAGATCGATGGCGGCCGGCCAGGGAGACCCCATAGTACCTGTCACCCAGCAGTGGCAGCAGCAGGTGCTTCAGTTCTGCCAGCTTCTTGGCACTGCTTCGCCGGTGCAGTGAACTCTTACGTCACAAACAGCCCAGGGGTCAGGCGAGGTTTCGGTTTGAGGTCTTTCCTGCCTGCTTCAGAAAAGCGGCTGAGAGAATCTTGGGCCAAAAGTCAGATGTGCTCCTGGCACGCCGGGCTTCCCCGTGCTGACAGAGCTGCCTGGCCTGCCCACCACGCCTGCTCCCCCAGATCCCCCTAGAAGCCCTTCTGGGCCGGGCAGAGTCTGCACAGAGCGGGGTCTGTGCTCACCACCCTAACTGACAAGCTGTTCCAGGCACGGGGTGAATCTCTTTGCTTCCCATTGCTGTCTCTCCCACTTCTCTTTCCCACTATTTTTAATTATGAAAATGAATTTGCTTTCCAGGAGAATCACTGTTTACGCATTAAGATCCTGGGGGATTGTTACTACTGCGTCTCAGGGCTGCCTGAGGCCAGGGCCGACCACGCCCACTGCTGCGTGGAGATGGGCATGGACATGATTGAGGCCATCTCGTAAGTGCCCGCCTCCAGGCCTGTCTGCTCTGGGGGCGCTGTCCTCCAGCCTGGGTAAAACTGACCGGCTGACCGGACTGAGAGAGAAGCGGTGGGGAAATGAGGGAAGCCCCTCCCAGGCACCCACCCAGCCTTGCACTGTCCCCCAACCCGGGTCTGCACCTCCAGACTTTGTGCCTCTCTGGGGCTCCTTGTGCCCCAACAGCCAGGGCAGCTTTTCCCAGAGGGGGCCAGGGAGGTGGGCTGCGCAAACCCCAGGCGAGTAGCCTCCTGCCTGCTCACGGACTCCCAGCCAGAGGCAGAAACAGCCACCTCTGTGCCACCCAGACAGGAGGGGGTGGGATGCTGCCCAGGCCCGGGGGACTCCGACACAGGAGTCCATGCTGAGAAAATCCCTCCTGCTGTGAGCAGTAAAGCTCGGCTGTCCTTGGTCACCACTGGTCGTGGAAGGAGCCCTGGTCGTCTCTGAGCTTACGTGTGAGCCAAGGGAGCAGGTGGAGACTGCACCCACGTTCAGTAATTTTGGACATAGAAATACCCAGAGTAGGTGCGAAGAGAAAGACAGACAGCAAGATCAAAGGTCAGAGCAGCGCCTGGGGAGTGGATGGTTGTTTACCGAGTTTCCCCTGCATGCCCGGGTTAGACAGCCCCTGACCCAGAAACACAGCGTTGAGGACGAGAGACCGGGATGCCTGCTGCTCCTTACGAGGTGTGTCTGCATGCGGCACAGGGAGAGGGGCCAGCTGCTGCGGAGAGAAAGCTGGTTCCACTAGGGGCTGGAGAGAAGCTTTGTGCAGGAGCGACAGGATAAGATATGTCATCCTGAGCGAGGCGCCAGGGACAGAAAGGGTGGCTCCAGTAATGGACCGTCCCCAGCTGACCCTAGGACAAGGGGATGACAAACAGCACATGCTCCTGGAAGTGGGAGTCAGCTCACTGAAGGAGTGGGATGGGGTGTGGGGAGGACAGGGTTGGCCCTGCCCACCAGGCAAAGTCAACTTCCTGGGGCCCACACCCTGGGGCCCAGGAAGGTTGCAGTCCCTATGAAGTGCAGACTGTGTTCCACCCCCAGCACCTGCTCTGTTTGCAGATCTTGAGCTCTAGACACAAGGGTTCAGCTGCCCTTTGACCCTGCCACCCACTCCCCAGCACAGGAGGTTATAAGTAGAGGCCCAAGTCACCAGCTGGGGACCCCGGTGTACGTGGTGCTGGTGGCAGCGACTGGGGCTGACCTGTAGGGCACAGCACTCCTTGGCCGCTACACCTTTCCAGGCCCCTCTCTCTTCCTGAGCAGGACAAGCGAATATCCTCCCTCAAAACCCAGTTAACTACCCTTTCTCCATCCTCCTAACGCCAGAGCAGCAATGTGAATAAATCCAATGAATAGATAACACAAAAGCCTTTTCTGTCTTTCCCAGAGAGCAATTATGATTGGGGTTTGGAGTGGCTGTAACTTCTCTGTTGGGTTCAAATTGTCACTAACACACATTTGCATTTCTTTCTTTATTTGTTTAAAAAGTTCGTTGCATTTCTTTAATTGATTTAAAGTAGCCAGAGAGAACCCGAGAGGCAGGAGGCCCTTTGGTTTCGCTGTGAGTCTCCACGCCACCGTGTGGCCAAGGCAGGAAATAGCACTCTTCAGATTTGTGCACCTGAGCCCCAGGACCAAGCTCCCGCAGCCCCCGCAGCCCCCGCAGCCCCTGCAGCCATCCCTTTAGATTTGGCCTCCCCGCTCTACTTAGCCGGGACAGAGAACTGCCTTGCCGAGACAAGACCGAGTCTCCCGACAGCTCAGCCCCACCGTCCAGCCTCCCGCTCGGGTGCCTGCTCCCTGACTCCCTCCCAGCCTTATCCCTGCTCCATCCCCAGGTTGGTCCGGGAGGTGACAGGGGTGAACGTGAACATGCGTGTGGGAATTCACAGTGGGCGAGTACACTGCGGTGTCCTTGGTCTCAGGAAGTGGCAGTTCGACGTCTGGTCTAACGACGTCACGCTGGCCAACCACATGGAGGCTGGGGGCAAGGCGGGGTAAGTAGGGGCCAGACTTCCACGCAGGCCGTCTGGTGGGACTGGTGGGGCCGTCCTGGGGAGGTGGGGCTGAGGTGAGATGGGAATTCCGTGCTTGTCAGATTGCATGGACTGCTCCGTGGCCCCTGGTGGGAGCGTTGTGTTGACCACCTTCATGCGGTGCTCCCACAGAACACGAGGGCCTGTGAGAGGGGAGAAGCAGAGTTCGGGAGTGGGGAGGTCATTCCAGGGTGGCCAGGGCACAGCAGGGGAGGCACAAGCTGGCCTCGGTGACTGCCATGGGAAAGAAGGGTGGGAAGCACCCCCCGCCGAGGGATGGGGGGCAGGAGGGGCGGAGTGCGGGAGAACGCAGCGTCCCCCAGCACTGGCCTGAAGCGGCAGGGAGGAGAACAGGCCTGTGGTAGGCGGGGCGCAGAGAGCAGGCCAGGGTGGGGTTCAGACCTGTGGTCAGCAGAAGCCAGAGGTCTGTATGGGCCCTGACTTCCTGCTGGGGGTGGGGCGTGAGCTGGAAACAGCTTGAGCGCCTCCTTGACTACATGGGAAGAGGCAGTACGAGCTTGGGGTGCGCACTTGAGCCCGAGTTTGGGGCTCTGGGTTTCAGTCGTGACCCAGTGGGGCTTGCAGGGAGAGCTGGAGGTCTGAGGTGGCGGTTTCTGGTGTCGCCCTCCCCCAGGAGGATCCACATCACCAAGGCCACCCTCAACTACCTGAACGGCGACTACGAGGTGGAGCCGGGCTGTGGGGGCGAGCGCAACGCCTACCTCAAGGAGCACAGCATCGAGACCTTCCTCATCCTGCGCTGCACCCAGAAGCGGGTGGGTGGGCCAGGC
>RJWM01041801.1:0-14693 GCA_004363535.1 Dasyprocta punctata | reverse complement strand
TGCAGAACCATTGAAAGTCAGGAACATTTGTTACCAGGGACTTAATAATGTGAAAGCCACAACAGTCAGCAGAAGAGTTGGGTATGTAGTTCAGTGATAGCTGGCTTGCTTTGGATGCATCAGGCATTGAGTTCAATCCTTAGTACCCCCCAAAAAAGCAAATGACAAGAGATTAGGAGAAATGATCAGGAAGAAGTTGGGCGTGGTGGCATACACCTGTAATTCCCAGCCCTCGGGAGGCAGGAGGGTCTTTGCGAGTTTAAGACTAGCCTGGGCTACAAAGTGAGCTCAAGGCCAGCCTGAACTGCATAGTGAGACCCTGTCTCAAAAAGACAACAACAACAACAAAAAGATCAGGAAGATTACCTCTAGAAACAAATGATAGTTGAAACTTTCCATCAACAGAGCTGGGATAAAATAACAGTGTTAAGAGTACCTACCTAGCATGTGGAAAGCCCACAGTCCAACCACCAGTGCCAGAAAAAGAAGTTCTACCAGCAGGTTAAATATTCAGTTATTTACTGTTAAGAAAGGTTTTTATGAACTAACTGGAAAAAAATTATCAAGAACACAAAAGAGACAGTTAATGAGATGAGAGATAGTACACAGAAGTTGATTGAGATGTGGCAGATCAAACGTAAAACTTTAAGATGCATTTCACCTCCCAAAGGAGAGGATAGGAGAGAAAAGTATTATGAAACCAATAACAGATTTAAATCCATAGATGATTTGAAAATGTAGTTACAGTACACGCTTATGCAAGGGGGACACATTCCGAGACCTTTATAATGCCTGAAATTGCAGACAGTATTGAACACTGCGTATAGTGTTTTCCCCTGTACAAACATACACAAGCTTAATGTTTTTTCTTTTTCTTTTTCTTTTTTTTTTTTTTTTTTTGCGGCACTGGGAATTGAACTCACAACCTCGCGCCTGCCAGACAGGTGCTTAAGTCACTGAGCCAAACTCCTGGCCCTGGTTTTTCGAGGCAGGGTCACACTGTGTAGCTCAGGCCGGCCTTGTGCTCGCGTTGTAGCCCAAGCGGGCCTCGAACTCACAAGGCTCCTCCTACGTCAGCCTCCTGAGTGCTGGGATTAAAGGCGTGCACCACCACGCCCAGCTATGAATGTGAAATTCTAATTAGCTACAAAGCTTTTAAGTTTCAGATGAGAAGTGTCTAGTCTTTGACATGTGCTTTATGGAAGACTTCCTGAGTTGGATACATAGTTCACATCTTTTTTAAGTAAAGTAAAACATGTCATGGTTGTGAAACATGGTTGATGGAGTATTAGTGTTCCTTATTTTTCTCTTTGAATTTCTAATGCTTGTGTTTAGCTTTGTGAGAAATGTGCCCAAGGATTATGAAAGTATCAGCGTCCCACCCCACCCTAACCTAGTCCCTTTCTGGGCTGGTGAGGAAATGGACCTCAGAGTTCACTTGGCTGGCCTATGACAGCCCTGTACCCTTCTGGAAGAGAGAGTTATCTGCACCAAAATGCATGGAGCCCACCAGAGTAGAGGACACATCTGGTAGACCTGGCCTGAGGCTGGACTCTGAGCTGCTGTGAGCCTAGCTCACCATGGACCTCACCCTCTGGTCCTGGGAATACAAGCCATGCTTTCTCAGGCACTTGTGCCCCTAAGCATGCCTAAACTGTCAGGTGGAAGGACTGTGTAACAACACTGTGCCTGGAGGCTGTGAGGAGTAGAGGCTGCTTATCATGAGTAGCTCCAGTAGGTCCCAAGCCAGGGCCAGCAGGGGCTGCAGAAGGAATGATGTTCACAGGCACCACGGTCCCTTGGTGGCAGTGATGGTACATGCTCTGTGGAAACACTGAGCTGTCTACTAATGGTGGGTTTGAGATATACAGATTACCCATCAGTAAAACTTATTTTATTTTATTTGCTTATTTTTGTTTTTTGAGGCAGAGTCTCTATGTAATTGAGGTTGGCCTTCAAGTCTGTGTAGCCCTCAGGCTGGCCTCAAACTCTCCACGGTCCTTCTGCCTCAGCTTCCCAAGTGCTGGGATTACAGGCGTGTGCCACCATGCCCAGTTTAGTAAAGCTGTTTTAAGACAACAAGCTTCCCAGGATGCTCATGACTTAGAGAGTGAGGAAGCAACATCTGCTCTCTGGAGGCCAGAAGCCTAGGAGGCAGAATCTTGCAGGGAAGGTCAGAGCCAGCTGAATGCCTCATGGAGTCACCCTGGCATTTAGAATCAATGACACTGGTTTCCTCAAAATGGAGGCTCAAGGCAGGACTTGTCAAAGGCTGTGTGAAGGCTGTTGGGAACCTGGACCTTCCCTCTCAAACTTTTCTCAAGTGGGTCTAGAGAAACCAGAAGTGTAGGCACTGGACTTTGCCCAGTGAGGTGGGGTCTTAACGTCCAGATGTCCGACAGCCCAACCTGTGCCTATGTGCTGGTGTCCTGGTGGATCTACCCCGCCTAGGAAGAGCCTTGAGTGTTCCCACCAACCTAGCTACACTGCATGGTTCGGGTCTCTCTGTCTTGGGGTAAGGAAGGACAGCTTCACTGGCAGGAGACCAACTTTAGGAGAGAAGTGTCTTCAAGGGTGAGAGCTGTTCCATCCTATGGTAGGTCAGAATGTTATGAAAGAAGACATTTAGAGGTGACAAAGTACCTGGCAGTCACAGATATGGGAGTGGGAGTGGGCAAGGAGAGTGGAGAGGATGGGTGCTGCAGAGAGAGGAGCAGGACAGGAGGGCACAGCTTAGGTCCACTCTGCTGCCATGCATCATGCCTAGGCCTGGCAGGTGTGTCTCTTACAGGCTGAGAGAGTTGGACATCCTTGCCCTCAGTGTCATCAAGAGGTAGGAGAGAGTGAGGGAGCCCAGCACGGACACTGAATTACTGCCCAAGGGCCTCACGTCTTCACACCATCACGATGGGTTTTAGGTTCCAGCCTGGGAATTTTGGGTGATTGCACACTAGAACTGTAGCAAATAAGAAAAGTGATCCTGAGCATCTCAGGAACTGGAATTCTGGAAAAAGGGCAGATAACATAGTGGGGTCCCCAGCACAGCTGCAGCTTTGAAGGTGAAGTCGAAACACTTCAGTTGAAGCTGGCAGCAGAGATTGGCTGCAACCTTAGACTTAACCTATTGCCCACCTTGGTTCCTTCATGAGAGCTGTCTCCAACCATGGATCCTGGCATTGAGTTTTTTCATTTTTACTTCCTTCTGTGTTTTGGAATTTTCTCCCCAGTAGAGACAGGCATGCTCAGCCACTGTAGGCTAGGGATGTCCTGAGAAGGGGACCTTTGACCCAGTTCAGTGCTGTGACTTCTTATGGGCACATACTCAGGGAGCCCCACTCAAATTTCAAAGATGGCCATGAGGAAAGAGGAAGGGCCCGGCTGTTGGAGGAAGGGAAGTGAAAGGAGCCCATTGATCCTGGCCAGTAAGAGTGGCAGAGCTCACGGGGTGATGTCTGGAAAGCCTTGCTTGACATTGTGTGGTATACAGAAGGTGCTTAGGACAGAGCTTGTTCTCTGTGTGTCCACTTCCACCTAGCTGCTGAGGTAAGAGAGTTTGTGGAGACTGAGCCTCCCTGAGGTCTGGGAGGAGGTAAGTGGTGGTCACCATGCTTCCTGTCCTTAGCATTCTTACCTATGTGAATTTACATGTTGGGACGATTACTGCTTTATTCTTTAGTCCAAGTCCAACGGTATGTCTTATAGTATACATTTTGTGAAAAGCAGTCTCATTGTGATAGCTGATATCACCAACTTGCTGAAGTAAGCTTGTCTAACAGGTTGGTGCAGGAGGTTGATGCAGATCTGTTTGGTTTATTGTAAGGACTGTGTGCTGCTGCTTCTGGTTTATTTAGAAATGAATGGAAGGTAGTGTTTCTTTGGGAGCAGCAGGGTCCAAACTCCCTCTGACCAGGCAGTGCCTGTGGTGTTGGCGGTTGGGGTTTGACCACAACTTGAGGTGTCCTATCAGCTCTCAGGCTCCTTGTCCCTGGAGCATTGCATTGTCTTCCCTGGAGTGCTGGGCAGCGTTGCTGCTTCTGTGAGACTGCTATTGCTTTGCAGGCACAGTGCTTCCTTTACTTCTTTTGTATCTGACACTGTTTTACGACAGGATATGACTGGTTTGGGACTGTCACTTGTTTGACTCCCACTTGTCCAGGTCACTCCTTTTGTCCCTGAGTCTGGTGTAAGCACTCGGGCAGGGAACTTGGCTGGGTGGTTCCAGGCCTTTGATATTTGTGGAGAACTTGCCACATGCCCTGAAATGTTCCATGGGTAACTGAAAAGATCTGTGTTCTCTGCTTCCTGGGTGTCATGTTCTGCACACTGCCCAGATGATTCCTTGCTGACCGAATTGTCTCCTGCCCATCTCTCTTTCTGCCTCTGTGCAGCAGTACTGTGTACCTGGCCTGGGCCTCTTCTGCTTGTGTCATGGAGGCAGCGCTGAAGCTTGGAGGGAGCTCCCAACCGGTCTTGCTTCCTTTCTTCCTTCCTTTCTTTCTTTCTTCCTTTCTTTCTGTCTGTCTGTCTGTCTTTCTTTCTTTCTTTCTTTCTTTCTTTCTTTCTTTCTTTCTTTGTCTTTCTGTCTTTTTTTCTTTCTGCCTTCCTGTCTTTCTTTCTTTCTGTCTTTCTGTCTGTCTGTCTGTCTTTCTTTCTTTCTTTCTGTCTTTCTGTCTTTCTTTCTGTCTTTCTTTCCTTCTTTCCTTCTTTCTCTCTTTCTCTCTTTCTCTCTCTCTCTCTCTTTCTTTCTTTCTTTCTTTCTTTCTTTCTTTCTTTCTTTCTTTCTTGACAGAGTCTTACTCGGTAGTTCAGGCCAGCCTTAAACTCACTATGTAGCCTAAGCAGCAATCCTCCTGCCTCAGCCTCCTAGTGCTGGTATTCCAGGTATGCACCTACCATACCCAGCACTCCCAGTTTTTCTAACTGGCTTCCAGAATTTTATACCTTATGTTTTAGATGTTTCTGTTTCGAGAGGATATAAGGTCAAGTGTCATTTAGTAAGAGATACATTCTGAGAAGTGTGTCATGGGGTATGTTTGCTATTATGGACATCATAAAGTGAACTTAGTTAACTAGGGCAGCTGCTGTGTTACCCAGTGATGTGACCATGTGGGAACCATGTTGTCATGGAGCACATACGTATTTGTAAATCTTCAGAAATGGTGCCTAATCATCTCTGTTTTGGCTCAGCTCCTATTCTATTTATACTCATTATAGTTTGTTTTTTTTTTAGATATAGGGTCTTGATTTGTAGTGCAGGCAGGCTTTGAACTCACTATGTATCTTAGGCTGTCCTCGAACTCAGCAATCTTACTGCCTCAGTCTCCTAAATGCTAGGATTACAGGCATGTGCCACAATGCCTGGCACTCATTATAAGTCTTATACTGTGTTTGAACTTACTCCTACCATCTTACTTTGTCCTGCCATATTGGGGATAGATTGTCTTTTTTTCTTACTTTTTTGATCTTTTAGTTATTATTTTTCTTTTAGTTATTATTTTTCTTCTACTACAGGTTAGAATTTACTCGCCTGGCTTCCATAGTGGTTACCTTGAATATCTTATTTTTGTTTAATTGGGTTTTGGGGTTAGTTTAGTTTTTGAACTCACTATGCAATTTAGGCTGCCCTTCAACTCACTGTGTAGCCCTGGCTGGCCTCAAACTCATGGTAAACCTCCTGCCTTAGCCTCCCAAGTGCTAAAATCACAGACATGTACCATCACACCCAGCTACCTTGGATTTTTTTTTTTTTTTTGCAGCACCGGGGATTGAACTCATAACCTCGCGCCTGTCAGACAGGCGCTTAAGTCACTGAGCCAAACTCCCTGCCCTGCTTTTTTGAGGCAGGGTCGCACTGTGTAGCTCCGGCCAGCCTTGTGCTCACGTTGTAGCCCAAGCTAGCCTTGAACTCACAACACTCCTCCTACCTCAGCCTCCTGAGTGCTGGGATTAAAGGTGTGTGCCACCACGCCCGGCTACCTTAGATATTTTAACACAGAATTCATTTATGAAAACCTAAAGTTTATCTCTGTTTTTGTTCTCTCAAAATATACCAGCCCCTAGAAACCTTGGGTCTGCCACTGATAGTTTCTTCTCTCCAGGCCACTGCTGTCACTGCAGGGCCAAGTATGGGTGGGGCTTCCTCCATGAGAGGAGAGCTCTCCTGCCCCTTGGGGACCCTCCTGGGTCTGGCTTCAGGGCATGCTCCATTTGGATCTCTCCCAAGCCATGCATTCTTCAGAGCTGTGGATACAGCTGGAGGCCAACTCTGAACAGGCCACTCCAGTGTTCCTCCCTTTTCCAGGTTCCAGGGTTTCCTTAATCTTTTCCCTCTGGGTGATTTTCTCTGTGGCAATAGTGCTCCTTCATCAGAGGTGGATAAAAACTATGGTGTTCATCCTTCTGACAACCACTCTAAAAACACTTTCTTCCAGTGAGGGCAGGACTCCATCTGAGGCTGAAGCAGACACCAGCCAGGGCCTCTCCTTTCCTGGAGTTCCATCCCCACTGGGGACTCTTGCTGGGGGTCATTTTCTCTGTGTGCTTTTCTGTGGGTACCTCCCTACAATGACTATGTTGGTCTTTCTGCTCCTGGAGATTGGGGATCTTTGCACTTGGGAAATACATCATCCAGCTACTCTTTTGCACAGACTCAGAAAGGGTGTACAGATCCCCATGGAATCCTACCTGGAGGCAAAAATGTTGTGCCAGGTGTGCTGCGGGGCAATACCTAGGGCTACCATGTACTGGGAGCAGGACATCATAGGGGACAGGCTGGCTTTGGGTACTGTGAATGGTGAATTAGTTCCTTCTCTGACTGCATTTTCATGGAGCAAGGTCTGAGGAATGTCCTTCATGTGGCTCTTTTCCCCTGCGGAGTGGCAGGGACCTCAGTGACTGCCTGGCTTTTTCCTTTCCAGCCCACAGGGGCTCCTGCTGGTCAGCACTGACTCTTTGCTTATCTTTGTCACCATCAGATCTTGTACCTTCTGTCCAGGCACCAAGTTGGTGATGAGGAAGCTAGGGCCGTTCAGCATGGGGCTGCCAGAATCCAAGTCAGTCTGTGCACAAATGCATACACATGGCCCAGCAGCCGTGGAGGTGGGCAGGGACGTACCTAGGCATGGGAGTGAGGGACCTGGTGTGCGAGAGAGTGCTGCCAGCACCAGGAGCAGATTGCTGCTTCCTGGGCACATTCTCTGAACAGACCCCATCAGGAGCAGCACAGAGCGTCCTCTGTTCTAGAACTCCATGTAGAAAGTTGGAATCAAGAACCTTCTCGCCCACTCAGGACCGGAACTTTGCTGCAGCAAGGGTGGAGGAGGAGCAGACTTCGTGGGGGATGGCAACCAGCAGGAGGCCTTGGTGCCATCATGTGGTGGCACCTGTCCTGTTCCCTGTGTATCTCCAGCATGGAGTGGGCTGTGGCCAAGCCTGGCTGCCCCTAGGGAGTAGGCCTACCTGCTTAGGGCAGGGCCCGCTAGGAATGGCTGGCTGTCGTACAGTGTATCCACAACTGCCAGCTAGTGTCTGCACAGGCTAGTGATTCTGGATGCTCTCTGTCAGGCCCTGAACAGGCCCTGCTCTAGGACCGTGCCCTGCAGTCTTGTAAAAAAGAAAGCCACTGTTATAGTGACATGTGCTGCCTGTGTTTGTGCCCTGCTTCACTGTATGCTGGACAGCAGGGAACAGCAAGGCAAAGTCACCGCTTCTCAGCACTGATTCTTAGCAGTTGAGGTTAAGGTTACAGTTGCCAACCCTTAGTGCATCCAGCATGAGTTGACCATGCTGGGCTGGCATGGACATCCCAGACACTGCACTGCCAAACCCTGGAACTCCCTGAGAAAGCACCCTGTCCCTTCCAGCAGGAAATGGAACACTGGACTCTGGGGCCACTGCTCAACTTGATGAGTGTGAGTTGCCCTTGGGAGTATCTCCTGAGCCAAGGGGCAGCCATTGCAGAGGTACAGGGAGTAGGGTGGAAGCCAGTGGTACTAACAGAGAGAGGCTATTTGACCTTTTTCAAGGCCATTCATTGAGCAGCTAGGCCCAGGGAGGCTCAACTTTGGCAGAGTGGATTTGGCTGCCCTGTGCTGAAGATACACCCATGGTAACATTCACAAGTAACAAATCCCTTTGTTGGCTGGAGCATTTTGGTGGAAACCTATCAGGGCAGAGTCAGGAGTCCTTTTGATAGGATGGGCAGTGTGGTCTTCCCCACCACATTGAATGTTCCCTGTGAAAACAGGCAAAGGTCAGAGTCCACATTCATAGCCTGAAGTAGGTGCTTTTGACGGCCATATGGGGCTCCTGAGTCGCATAAAGAGAATAGGCATGTGGGAAATAGCAGTGCCAGGCTCCCCAGCATGGGCTGGGCACTAGCCCTGCTCTAGATGCCTCCACACCGGACCCCAGGTGGAAGGCTGGACCTAGATAGGTGGTTGAGACAAGTGAGGATGGAGGGAACTCAGAGTTTTTGAGCAGTGTAACATTTCTCAAACATAATACAACTTAAAACCTTCAATTCTGTTGACAATAGAATTTAAAATTCAGCACACAATGTAGAAGCAGAACCTGTGACCACCAAAAGGAGCAAACAGCCATGAGCATAGCCTGTAGGTGAGAAGAGTTGTGCCCCACCTACTCCTGCCCTTTCCGTGTCTTCAGTTTCTTACCATACTGTTTAAGAGGTTTTACTTTCTTCCCATCTCTCCGTTGGCCGGGCCAAAGTCTTCCCATGAAGGCTGTGGCTGAGGTGGCCCAGGTAGAGCTGAGTGGACAGGTCAGGGTCTGGGCCTCCCAGCCTCCATGGTACCCACTGTCCTCAGGTGTCTAGAGCAGGTCCATCCAAACTCCCAGGAGCAAGTGATAAATGAGAAAACCAGTATCATCATTTGGGAAGGCTTCTCTTAAGACATTAGCCAGTCTTTCATTTTAAAACACTATTTGTTGATTCACTGAGCAGCTGAATGGCATTACAATTGTGAGCAGAAGATATTGTTTGGTAGGTTCCCTCTGTCTCTGTCTCTGTCTCTGTCTCTCTCTCTTTCTCTCTCTCTCTCTCTGTGTCTGTGTGTGTGTGTGTGGTTTTAGGGATGAACTAGAGTCTTCACTGTGAGCTTTATCTCATCCCTTTTTATCTTGAGGTAGGATTTTGCAAAGTCACCTGTTTGTCCAAATTGGGTTGAATTGGTCATCCTTCTGCCTTAGCCTCCCAGAGTGCTGGGATTACAAGCCTGTACCACCACACTCACTTTTGGTGGGTTCTTAAACAGTCATCTCTTAAAGAGACATAATAAGAAAAATGCCCTGTTCTGCATGGTTCCATTTGGAAGTGTCATCACTTTATGGGGCCCAGGTCTTCTCTGGTGCCTCAGGCTACCATGCTGACCCCAGATAGATCCTCCTTCACTGAAGCCTTGTGTTGCCATCAGGGGGTATCCCCAAGGCCACAGGTACCTGTGGAGGCAGTTCAGTGATGGAGCATCTACCCTTACAATCAGTGAAAGGCCACAGCCTCTCCCCTCACCTTGGTTTTGGGAGCTCAGCCTGGAGGAAGCTGAGCTGATTGTGAGAGCCAGGCAATGTCCCAGGACAAAATCCTTTTTGGCCAAGGCAAAGCGTGGGAAAGGGGTCAGATCCCTGTACTCGTGAGCTGCTGTTTCTTCTCTTGCTATCTCAAAGTCTAGGGCAGCCTGCCATGGGCTATGCTCCTTCAGGATTTGTGGACATGCAGGGCCCTTTGAGGGTGATCTGTCTGGGTCCCCAGCTAGGCTGCTATTTTGATCACTGGCACTTATGAGCAGGCAGGAGTTGCATTACTAGTCCAGTTTTTGTCTTGACTATCCATCTGGAAACCTACTGAGTGCAGGCAGAGCCAGTGTTTGGTGCCCACATTGTGACAGTGATGAGGCAAGTGTTTGGACAGTGGCCTCATAGAAACCCTCACATGTCAAGAGAAGGTATCTCCTAACCATGGTCCTTTCTGCCTGGGATGTGGTGAGGGGCATTCTCCTTTCTCCTTATCAGAAGAGTTTTAAAAACTGGCCCTCACCTATTGCACTGTTCCCATGACTGACTGCCTGACCTGACCACAGCAGCTGGACAGCATTAGACAACATGGCCATCCCTTAGGGAGGGGGAGTTTGGGAGAGCAGCTGTGAAGGCGGTATATGCCAGAGCCCAGGCTGCTTGCTGGGGCTGCTGTGGCCAAGCTGGGCTGGAGAACAGGGCATTGTGTGCCCACAGACAGTCATAAACCAGCTCATTGTGCAGAACTTGGAACCTCCTTAGAGGCGCTTTGAGAGTGGAGCTTAACCCTTCTGGAAATGCCACTGAGCAATGACTTGTTCATCCTAACTTCTTGAAACTCACTGAAATGAATACAAAGAATGAAAAAACAGAGAACAAGATCTCATCTACAGTGACTCAGAGTAGCCACAGCCGACAAGGATGTCAGCCAGCCTGAAAGAGGAGCCTCAGTCAATTGGGTCTTACAGAGCCAGACTTCCACTAAAGGGGCACATTGGTGAGCATTCACTGAGGAGAGCGGGTCTGTGGCTGTGGTGGAGTTGGATGTGTGATGTGTGCTGAGACATCTGGGAGGGAGGTAGCCTAAGGTAATCCTCTGTATTTTCAACAATATTCAGATTCTGAAGGGGCAAGAAGTGGGAAGAAAGAAAAAAGAGAAGAGAAGAGAAAGGAAAGAAAGGATCTCCACCTGCCATGCAGCTGTCACCAGTCCCTTGGACCTGTCCCTGCCCATCATGTAGGCCAAGATTAGGTCTTTTCTAGGCCTCAGCAGTCCCCACAGTGAACAGAGTCTCTCTGGCCCTGTCCCCTTCTTCTGGTAATGGTGGAGCATACTCAGCATATCCTTGGACCTGCTCCCGTGCACACCAGGGAAGGAAGCAGAGCCACAGTAGTTCCAAAGAACCCTTTTAGAGGTCTTCATGCCTGAGCCACTTGGTGGTCAGAGTGTTGCTGGGGTTGGAAGTGGGGGTCAGGATTCTGAGCCTGTAACCAGTGGTGGCACATAAAGCCTGAGGATACCCCCAGACAGTCCTCAGACACCACCTCCCCAGACTCCACATGTGTGTTCTGTGCCTTCTTGGTCTAAGTTGGGTTTCTGTCACACATAACCCAAACACCTGCTGATACCAGAAACAAAAATACTTCCAGACAGAGACTGTAAGAGAGTTTGGCAGAGGAGAGTCTGGAGCAATGCCCAGCTTGAGGTCACCCTAACTCAGACCTACCCTTCCATTATAAAGATAAATAGTAGAGGATGGGATGTAGCTCAGTAGTAGAGTACTTGCTTAGCATGCACAAGGCCCTAGGTTTGTCCTCAGCACTGCAAGGTATATAAATAAAGATAAGTGACAATTCAAAGCCAACAGGGCACCCTCATGTGGACACTGATAGAAACGGAAGAATAAAGAGAACAGACTGCTGAAGAAAAAAAATGTAGAATCAACCCAGGAAATGGAAATTTGCCTAGAAATCAACACAGGAAATAGAACCTTCTTTG
The DNA here is from genome assembly GCA_004363535.1 of Dasyprocta punctata. NCBI lineage: Eukaryota > Metazoa > Chordata > Mammalia > Rodentia > Dasyproctidae > Dasyprocta > Dasyprocta punctata. Next base: position 3,166 of record RJWM01041801.1, on the reverse strand, counting down.
TATACTACAAAGCCGTAAAATTCAAAATAAAGGAGAAAAGAGCTCAAAAAATGACAGAAAGAGAAAGTGAAAAAACTGAGAAGAATAGACAGTAAATCCATTACAATGTGAGATCCCATTAGCAGCGGTTTAAAAAAAGGCCTGGATGCCATGTAAAAATTAGTCACCCAGAAGATGGGACCGTTGGAGACAGTGTGCTGAGTGGAGGAAGATAACAAGGTTGGAGAGAAGATGCTGGGCAGAAGGGCCAGCAGAGAGACTGGTTGCCACCATCTGTTCCTGTTCAGGTGCAGAGAAAAAATTGCTTCAGCAGTGTGAGGCACTGGAATGCCAGGGATGAAAAAAGAAACAAGCTTACATATTGAAGGTTCTACTCCTGGAAGAATTGAATGCAAGATGACCCATACCAGTGTGAGCTTTATATTCCTGTGTTAAGGAAGTCTCCTTCATGCAAACCCAGCTGTTTGGCTCACAGCATTGGTCTGTTCGAGAAGGCAGTAGAGCAAAGCATCCCAGAGTTGACACAGATCCATGTTCTGTGTGTACACAGCATGACAGTAAGTCTTCTGTGAGCACACGTCTCTGGGCAAGACCTGCAGGGTCCATGTGGAAAACTTCACTGAAGACCCTGCTGTGTGAAGACAGGAAACACTGAATTCTGAGAGTGAATGACTGAAATCTGTGGTTACAGAAGAGAATGTAATCATTTAAAACACTGATAATGTAAAATTAATCAAACAAGCTGGTGTTAGGAAAATGTGAGTCCATTGCCCTCATTTTTAAACCAAGCATAGTAGATAAGTGTTGGAGAGAAAAGACTAGGCTGTAATCAGTTGACTAAGGTTAGGATCAGAACAAAATGCTTCCTAGTATGATTTTAGCATCATTATAAGCATTTTTGTCAATCCAATTATATACAAAATAGAAATCATGGTTATAAATGTGAGAAATTTTTCCTGGCAATATGAACAATACATACACTAGTCTTAGTTGTTTTTCTTGTTGCTGAGACAAAATACCTGACACCCAAAATTAGAGGAAAGGTTTCTTTTGGCTCACAGTTTGTAGAAGTTTCAGTTTATAGTTGACTGGCTCCAAATCAGGGTGGCATTGCAGGGGAAAAACAGTTCATGGTATCAAAAAGCAGGAAGGCAGCAAAGTAGTAAGCAGTAAGTGACGATAGCAGCAGCCCTCTTTCTATCCCTAAGGTGGGGCACCTGTTATCTTTGCATCAAGCCATTAATCCCAGCATCACATCCTTAGTCCCATTATCACACATCCTAGATCCAGCTATCTCTGAAAATCCCCACCTGTGACCATATGAAGCTTTGGGGAAACATCTAGATACAAGCCATAACAGCACTGGGCATGAGGTTGTTTCCTGTTTGAGTTCAGGGTAGCCTACAGGAAGGAGCCTGGATTGATCCATGTAGTCATGGGATAGAGTTAGAGATGGCAGTATGAGCACAAGTAGTATAACAGATGGCTGCATGTAGAAATATTTGTAGATAAGTGCATACACTCAGGTTAGCATGTGCAAGACCATGACTGTGTTCTGTGAGAGGGTCTAGAAGCAGCAGTTCATGGGAACGAACATGCCAATAGCCCAGATCTTGATTCTAATTCCACAGTAAACAAACCAGCAGTCCTTGGAGAAAGAGTGTAATGATAGAATATACAAGATGAGCCTGGTGCACCTGGTAGAGGCAGAAAATATGAGCTAAAACAAAAGTGGAACCCCACAAGGGCATGTCAGGACCCAACTAAAGGAGTTCAAAATGACCAGAGCTAGAGCAATTTGAGCAAAAACAAAACACTATTATAACCCAAAATATAGGATAAATACCCAATCTGATAACAAATAAATACTCCAAAAGTAAATAAAGGAGCAGAATAGATAACTTTTCCCTACCTCACTCAAAAATCCAAGAAGACAGGTAGGTTAACTGCAACCTGAACACCACATTATTATTTTATTTTATTTTGTTTTATTTTACTTTTGGTACTGGGGATTGAACTCATGACCTGGCACTTGCCAGGCAGGCACTTATGCCACTGAGCTAAATCCTCAGACCATACCACATTATTTTATACAAGTATATATTTTATACATTATTTTATACATGTATCAAAACAGGAAAATACAGCCTATTCTGTGTGAAAAAAAATCAATCAAAACTAATATAAAACTGACACAGATGTTAGATTCAGCAGATAAGGTCATCAGAGCAGCCATGACTATATTCTGTATGTTCACAATTCTAGAAGAGGTTGGACACCTTTCATCCTGATACAGCAGGTGCTTGAAGTTCAGATTAAACCAGATACAGTGTACATGGGCTGAGATTGACTGGGTTGGATGATGCAGAGGAAAAGGTGCATGAATTTGAAGACAAGGCAGTAGAAACCAGACTAAAACAAAGCAAGTAGCATATTTACAACACAGCATGTCTGAACTGTGAGACAACATTCAGAGGCCTGGTGATGTGTTAATGGAGGTCCTTGTCTTGGTTACTTATCTCTCATTGCTGAGACAGAATACCTGACTCCCAAAATTAGGGAAGGAAAGGTTTATTTCTTACAGTTCTTGGAGGTTTCAGTCCATACTTAGTGGGCTCCAAGGCAGTGTGGTGTGGCAGGGCAGCCATTCATGGTGGCCACCATACAGCAAGGCACAAGCCCGAGAGAGGGGAAGACGCGCCTCCCTCTTGCCCTTACACTGTATGTCAGCTCCATCCCTGGGCAGGTGCAGCACTCACACCACCAATCCTAGCGCCAGACAACAAACCAATCACAAACACCAGACCCAGCTCCATCCATAATTACATGAGGCCTTGGGGGGACACAGGACCTTACCCACAACAGTCCTGACGAAGAAGGGACAGAGAATGACTTGAGGAAATAGTAATGGAAAACTTCAAGTTTGATGAAAATTCTAAACCCAGATTGAACAGTCTTCATACAAAAATGAAGAAGAGAGCTGGGCATGCTGGCACACGACTTTAATACCAGCACTCAGGAGGCTGAGGTAGGGGGAGCGTTGTGAGTTCGAGGCCAGCTTGGGCTACAACGCGACCGCAAGGCCGTCCTGAGCTACATAGTGTGACCCTGCCTCAAAAAAAAACTAGGGCTGGGAGTTTGGCTCAGTGGCTTAAGTGCCTGTCTG
>RJWM01041800.1:0-14692 GCA_004363535.1 Dasyprocta punctata | reverse complement strand
GGGGTGGCAGAGAGAGCTGGGGCATGGTGCCAAGGAACTAGGGACTGGGCTAGGTGAGCAGTGGTTTCTCGTCTCTGACAAACTGAGGAGGTAGGATTTTCCAATAGACTTGGAGCCCAGGAACCAGTTATCCCTGGAAGATATCTCCTGGAAGTGCTTGTCACTTGGAAGTTCTTTTTTTTTGTTTTGTTTTCAGCACTGGGGATCAAACTCACAGTCTCACACCTGCCAGACAGGCACTTAAGCCACTGAGCCAAACTCCCAGCCCTAGTTTTTTGAGGCAGGGTCGCACTATGTAGCTCAGGCCGGCCTTGCGCTCGCACTGTAGCCCAAGCGGGCCTCGAACTCACAACACTCCTCCTACCTCAGCCTCCCAAGTGCTGGGATTAAAGGTCACTTGGAAGTTCTTAATACATCATTAAAATAACCCACTGCAGGCAACTAACAGGTATTACTTTAGGAATTAAACTAAGAGAGAAAAGAAATGAGAAGACACTTAAACAGTTCACAACTCCAGACACCCAGTTCACCAAAGGCAAACCCAGGGGGCAATGAGGCTGGAAAATCTGAAAGCCCCCTACAAGATTTCTTTGAAGTGGTAACAAAGCAATTGAATGAGGCTTTGGAAAAAATGAAATCAGAAATAATATCTCAAATAACCACAGAGATTACCAAAACACACACCATGTTTAGTGATGTTAGAGCAGATACAGACAAAAAAATGAATGAGCTTAAGCAAATTATGCAAAGACAACATAGGAATGGATTCCATAAAGCACATTCAAGTAGATATCCAGGAGAATAGAAACTCCATTGAAAGTATTCAAAGCAGATTGAACCAATGTGAAGACAGGCTCATAGTTAGTGACCAGGAAAAGAAAGATTCTTCAAAACTAGCAAGGGAACATGAGAAATCAATCCAGCAGCTGCTTGATGAGACAAAGAAAAATAACTTAAGATTAATTAGAGTCAGTGAACTAGCAGGAGATACTACAAATGACATTAAAAACCTCTTCACAGACATCGTGTCAGAAAATTTTCATGGTAGAGAAAAAGAACTTGACATACAAATAAATGAGGCATATAGAACTCCAATCAGCAATGATAAAAAAAATCTACCTCCAGGCATATCATAGTCAAGATTCTAGAAACTCAACACAAGAATAAATTTTTAAAAGCTGTTAGGGAAAAGAAACAAATCACCTGTAAAGGAAAACACATCAGAATTACAGTAGATTTCTCAGCACAAACTCTCAAGTCAAGGAGAGCTTGAAGTGAAGTACTCCAAGTTCTAAAAGAAAACAACTTTCAACCCAGATTGATGTATCCCGCAAAACTATCTTTCAAAATAGAGGGAGAAACAAAATACTTCCATGATAAGGAACAGTTGAGGAAGTTCATGACCACTAAACCAGCACTCCAAAATGTTTTGAAGGACATTTTAGAAAGGAATGATAAGTATTACAGCTCTACAAACCCTAATAGAGGGAATCCACCAGGAAAATAGAAAACAACATAATAAGGATAAGTCAATACATATCAGTTTTAACCATCAATGTTACTGGTCTTAATTTACCAGTCAAAAGACATCGACTGGCAGAATGAATCAAGAAGCAAGATCCAACAATATGCTATATACAAGAAACACATTTAACTCAAAAAGATGCCCATAGACTAAAAGTTAAAGGATGGAAAGCAATATTCCGTGCAACAGGAGTCCAGAAAAAAGCCAGGGTAGCTGTTCTATTTGCAGACAAAGTTAATTTTATGCCAAGACTGATTAAAAGAGACAAAGAAGCTCACTATATATTGGTAAAGGGAACAATCCAAGAGGAAGAGATAACAATCATAAATATATATGCAACAAATACTAGTACACCTAGTTATATTAAACCATTATTAATGGACATGAAAAATCAAATAAGCCTTAATACAATTGTATTGGGAGAACTTAATACCCCACTGTCACAAAAAGACAGGTCAACTAGACAAAAAATCAACAACAAAATATTAGAATTAAATCAAACCTTTGAGTAAATGGACTTAGTAGATGTTTATAGAATCTTCCACCCTACAACAGCAGAATACACATTCTTTTCAGCTGCACATGGGACATTCTCCAAAACAGACCATATACTGGTTCATAGAACATGCTTGAGTGTATGTAAAGGAATTGAAATTATCCTATGCATACTATCAGACCACAGTGCAATGAAATTGGAAATCCATGTCAAAGGAAACCACAAGAACTTCATTAACACATGGAAATTAGATAACACTTCTGAACAATCATTGGGTCACAGAAGAAATTAGATAGTTTCTACAGTTGAATGACAAGGACAATACAACTTACCGGAACTTGTGGGACACAATGAAAGCAGTCTTAAGAGGGAAATAGCTATTGTGGGGGGTGTTGTTTCCCTGGTTTCTCTCTCAGTGGGATTGTTGTTCATATACAGGAATGCTGTTGATTTTTGAGTGTTGATTTTGTGACCAGCTGCATTGCTAGGTCTGCCTATTGAATCTGGGGGTCTTTTGGTGGAGTTTTTGGCATCTTCTAGGTAGAGTATCATGTCATCTGAAACAAAATCTATGTATATAAAAATTAGTTGTGACAGTCAGAGAAAAAAGAATTTTGAGTGAAATGTAATTTTCTTAGGGTCACCTTCAGATTTTACTTTTAATGCGAAATGTTCATGTGAAAACGATTGTGTTAATAATTTGTTAGATAATGCTTCATGTCTATTTTTTATCTTAAATAATTTTTGGGAATATCCAATATGCTGATGATTGTTGCTGTTTTGTTGGTTGGTGTGAAGTTGTTATGTTTTGATTTTTTATTTTACTTTTGTTTAAAAAAAAGAAAAAAAAAGTAAAGATTCTTGCAGCAAAAAATAAAAAGAGGTATGCTAATTTCAATCAGTGGACTAATTTAGAACCACAAACCTTAAATCTCAGTGTCACAACCCTAGATACAGCCAGCTTTGACAAACCCCATCTATAAGCATATAAAGCTTTGGTGGGAGGACATCTAGATACCATAGAGGCCATAATATTTAGAATGCAAAAAGGTTGTCTTATTTGAAACATTCATTTTCAGCAAAAATATCAAAACTACATGTTAAGGATGACAGAACAAAATAGAAATATTCTGAGTCTCTGATGAATATCAAGTGTTTATTAGTCTGGCTCACTGAGGTTTATGAGGAAAATAACCAAATGATCTTTATTGGGTTTTTTGTTCTTGCAGAAGAACCCATTTTCCAGTCTCTTTTCCTGTTATCTTGTTTTTATGTTTGGCTAGAAATTTTAGTACCGTATTCCTGCAGAGTCAACCCTAATATACTCCTTTACTTTATGATATATAACCATTATTTTATATATATAACCATTATATATCATCATTATTACTATGTTTGTTATATAATTTTAACAGTTGATCTTTAGATTTAGAAAATTCCAAGCTATTTCTACTTTCCTAGCAATTTTAAGAAATTATATGCAAATATAAATTTTTCAAATGTCTTTTTTTCTTTTAGCATCTGTTGAGATCAAATAAACATATGGTAACTTATAGTTTCCTCTTTTAATCTGCTAATGTAGTACACTATGTTAGTAAATATTTAAACATGGAATTATCCTACCATTCTCAGGATAAATTCCAAGTGATAATGACAAATTTTTATTTTAAAAATTACTTTCAATTTTCCTTTTCCAAAGGTTTAGGCATTACATACCTAAATTAATTTCATATTTTTTTGCTTTTTCATAGTTATATTACTAAGATTATGTTTGATTTATAATATCAAATGTACTATTTTCTCCCTTAAGAATAGCTTGTATATAACAGAGATCATGACTTAGATGTTTGGCACTATTAAGCTGTTGTTGTGTTTTATTTGGTGTAAATTGGAGTCAAATACTTCCTCAATGTCCTTAGTAATTGTTGGTCTATTTTAGGTACCTATTTCATCTTGGATTGATTTGATGTTGTATTTATTTTTTTACTGTCTCTTGATAATGTATTTAGCTTTAGAAAAATTATTTATTCCTTGTAACTTTAGAAAAATTATTTATTCCTTGTTATGGCTTGGGTCTAGATGTTCCCCCAAAGCCTCTTGCAGTCATAGCTGGGAGTTTTTCAGAGGTGACAGGATCTAGAGTGTGTGGTGCTTGAATTGATTCATGGTGCAATGCTAGGATCAAGGGCACTAGAATTAAGAGTGTGATTTCCATCCACCTTAAGTACCTTAGATACAATATAAGGGACAGAAAGAGGCTTGTCTTATCTCTTGCTTGCTTTTCTGTCTTCTGCATGCAATGAACTGTCTCTTTTCTGTGACAGCTGTCTATTCTGCCACCCTGCCTTAAAGCTAGCCAATTATGGAATGAAACTTCCACAAACTCTGAGCTATATTAACATTTCCTCCTTTAACTTTGGGTGTTGGGTATTTTGTCCCAGCAATGAGAAAAGTAACTAAGACAGAATTTGGTACCAGAGAAGTAGGGTCATTGCTGTGACTGTACCTGACCATGTACTTTAGGAGTCTTTGGGGCTGGTTTTGGGGAAAGGTTTAGAAATGCTGGCTGAAAAAGTAGAGCTGGAACACCTAAGACTCTACTGCTTGGGAGATTCTGGTCAAAGCTCAGAAGACCAGAATGCTGATAGAAATTCTGATGGTAAGGACCAGACTCAGGAGGTTTCTGCAGGAAGGAAAGACTGCACTGACTGACTCCAAATAATGTGTATTATGCTTTGGCAGGAAGTTTGTCTTCATTTCTCTTGTTTCTAGAGACTTTGACTGACACTGAGATTAAGGGTGGTGGACTGATTAATCCTGCATAAGAAATTTCAAGACAGTCTAATGTTGAGGCAGTGGCATGGATACTGTTGGGAGTACTTGGCTAGATTTTTGTTGAGAGTCAAGAGCAAAGAACCCAGCAGAATAGTTAAAAATGTTTTGACTTTATCTAGAAAAGCCACAGCCTACAAAGCTGAAATGAAGAAGAAACTGGTTTCTTTTTTTTTAAATAGTAAAATCCAACAAAACATAACAGAATAAAGTCAATCAAAACAAAGCAGTAGAACTGGTACAGAACTTCAAAGGGAGATTCTATGTAAACAATAGCTACTATAGTATATCTTGTTATTTTCAGAATAGCTGACCATTCCATCAGGTATAATAAAATCAAACCAAGAACAAAACACAATAAAACCAATAAAAACAGAATATGAAATAAAGCAAAAAAAAATTAATCAGAATAAAACAAAACAATGACAACAATATTGGGCCTCAAAGACAAGATAGAATAGAATCGCCCATATTTGCTACATTGCATACTGTCATCTTCTCAAGAGATGCTCAGACCGCTGGTCGTATGCTTGCAAAATCAACCAAACAATACAAGCATTTAGTTGCTTTATATATCTTAGTTGCTATCAACTTAGCTGGTCCTCCAAACCAGCAGGTTGCTTACGGGGGTCGGGTGGGTGGTGGATGTTCTTGATTCTTAGCCCATGTGCCGATAGGCATACAGGAGGTACATCTTCCTCTTCCTGGAGTCCACACCAGTTGTAGAAATTGGTTTCTTAAAAGACTAGCAAGGCAAAGTTAAGTATTTCAGAAGAACACACCAGAAAAGATGATCTGAAGACATCACAATACCCAACAGGATTCCAGTCTCTCCAGGCTCAGAGTTGCAAAGGTGAAAGACTTTGCTTTGTGAAGAGGCCTCCAGAGTAGCATGTTCCAGAATGGGGGTGACTTAGGGAAGTTGTCCCCAAGCATTTGGTTCATAGGCACTTAACCCCTACAGGCAAGAGAGAGGGAAGCCTTGATACTTTTCCAGCTGGTGGCAGGCTTTGGCATCATTCATGTGGGGCTAGTTTTAAGTGCATGCAGAATTGAAGTGTTGTAGGGTCAGGAAGTCTTCCACTCAGATTTCAGTAGAATTTTTGGGATGCCAGGCAGTGTACTCCTGAGAGGGCAGTGTATGGAGCTGTGAGTGTGAAGCCAAAGGTGCAGTGGAGACACCAGAAATTTGGAGAAGCCAGGAATGTGGCCAGTCTGGGGAAAACTGGAAGGAAGGAGCAGAACCAACCCAGAGAGAAGCCATGGGAGGTAGCTTCTCACCAGAAGTGCCATAGTGGCAGAGTCACATAAGCTCTTCATAATTCACAACTTGACATAGTTTGCCAGGCATGCTGGAAGTGGAGCTGTGGGATTTAATGTTTGCCGTACTGGATTTTGGTCTTGGCTTGTTCCCATTCCTTGCTATCCTCTCTGATTTGTAATTTTTGGAATGGAATGTCTATCTTGTGCCATTGAATTTTGGAAGTGTTTAACTTTCTTTTCATTTGTATAGGGGCTTGTAGCTAAGAGTTTGCTTACATCTCAGAGGACACTTTGGACTTGGACTTTTTGACAATGCTGAAATGGTTAGAACTTTGGTAACTCTTAGAGATGCACTAAATGCCTTTTGAATAAAAGGATGTGCATGAATCTTTGGGAACTCAGGGTGGAATGTTATGTTCTGTGTCTTGATGTCCCCCAAAGCCTCATGTGTTCATAGGTGGGACTTTTTCAGAGTTGGGTGGATCTAGCGTGTGTGACACTGGAACTTATTTATGGTGCAATGCTAGGATCAAAGGCACCAGGATTAAGGATGTGAATGCTACCCATTCTAAGTAGCTCGACTGAGGTATAATGGATAGAAAGAGCTGTGGTTGCCCCTTGCTTGCCTTGCTGTCTTCTGCCCACCATGAACTGCTTCTTCTCTGTGATGCTTGTCTGCCCTGCCACCTTGCCATGCAGCCAGCTGATTATAGACTGAAATCTCTACAAAGTGTAAGGAAAATAAACTTTTACTTCCTTAACTTTGGTCATCAGGTATTTTATCTCAGGAATGAGAAAAGTATCTAAGACATTCCTTCTTTTAAAATTTATTGTATGTAATATTTGTCTTAGATGTCTTTTAAACTCTCAGAAGTATCTTTGAAATTATTTCAGTGACTGCAATTAAAGTCAAATTATTCTACTGAATGATCATTTTCCAATGGGGAAGGTACGTTTTCTATGTTTGGATTCCTCAAGTTACCATTTAAAAATTAAATTGTTGATACTTCTTTAGAGAAATATGTAATCAGTATTCCCAAAAGAATACAGAGAAAGTCTGCTTCCAATGTGATATGAATTGCTTTTTTATTTTAGGTAATGCTCTTTATACTAATACAGAAGATACCTGGAGTTATTTATAGGAAGGTTTGGGATTTTGTATAATATCTTCCCAGGTTCTTGTTCTTTCAACCTTTCTCCCAAATCTCTCTTACCACTCCTCTGCAAGTTAACTAGAAATTAAGTGAATCCTTTAACTTGGTGGATATTAGTTGGTGATATCCCAGAGCCATTCACAAGCATGCCATCAGAAGCTATTTAACATGAAAATGTATTTCTGTCAGTACTGTCCTAAAAATATCTATGAATGGAATTGATGAATTGATTTAACCATGTGAGAAGGTATGGTATTTGCTGCATCCTCCCTTTCATAATATATGGCATGTATCACATGTTGGCAAAAGGAATGATATGTTTCCTAAAGCACTGTCCAGGGTACTAAATTGCCTCCCAGCTGGCTTCTGCTTCATGATTTGCCTCCCTCCCTGCTATACAGTTTTCTCAGACTAATTAGAGTGACCTAACTCTTAAGTCAGAGCATGTTACATTCCTATTCAAAATCTAGCAATTTCTTTCTTCACGCAGAGGAAAATCAAACTTCTTATCATGAGCTATGTGTAGGTTACTTTTTTCTTATTGCTGAGACAAAATGCTTGACACTGAATGTTAAGAGAGGAAAGCTTTATTTAGCTCACAATTTGTGGAGATTTCAGTCCATAATCTGTGGGTCCAAGGCAGGGTGATTCATAGCAGAGGGCAACAGTTCATGGCAGTAGAAAATAGCAAAAGCAAAGACAGCAAAAAGGGAGGAGTGCAGAAAGAAGACTCTTTGTGTCCCTTACATTGTATGTAGGCTACCCACCCTAGGGTGAGCGTAGCATTCACACCCACTATCCAAGCATTGGACTATGAATCAGTCACAGATTCTAGAAGCCTGCCCACCATGACTTCATGAGGTTTTGGGGGACATCCAGACACAAATCATAGCATTCTGTCCCTAATCTCCCAAAGACTCAAGCACATCCTTTATGCAAAAGAGATTAATCCATGTCCAAGAGTTGCCAATGTCCTAACAGTTTCAGCATTGCTGAAAAGTCCAAGTCTCATCTCTTCTGAGATCTAAGGCAAAGTGTTAACTGTGAACCTCTGTACAAATGAAAATTTAAACACAATGGCATGAGATAAGCCTCACCATTCCAAAAATTACAAAAAAGGAAATACAAAGGAATGGCATCAAAGCAAGTCTGTAATCAGACAGAGTAAGCATTAAGTGTTTTAATTCTATGTCCAGCATCTGTAGCAATCTGTGGCAAATAGTGAACTCCAAAGGGCTAGAGTTACTGCACTTCTACATACTTCTGGTGGTTGTAGCTCCCATGGCTTTTCTCTTAGACCCAACTTGCTCCCTTCTTGCAACTTTCCTTAGATGACCCACATTCCTGATTTTACCAAATTTCTGGGCTCTCCACCGCACCCTTGACTTCACACTTAAAGCTTCACATTGTCTTTTCAGGGGCACACTGCCTGGCCTACCAGGCCTTCTTCTGAAACCTAAGTGGAAAATTTCCTTCTTTTTTGATTTCTATTTTAGATAGTTGGCTATTGGTATATAGCAATATTGTTTTTCTATGTTGATTTTTTTTCCTAAAATTTTGCTGAGTTTGTTTTTTCTAATCTATTTTGGTGGCATCTTTGAGTTTTCTCTATATAAGATCATGTCATCTGTAAATAGTGACAATTTGACTTCCTATTTCCCAATTTAGAATTCCTTTATTTCTTTATCTTGCCTATTTGCTCTGGCTAGGGCTTCCTGTGTAGTATTCAGTTTGCTTTCTTATAAATTGCCATTTTACACTGAAATGTGAGATCCTTGCAGGTGGGGTCTCTGGTGTTTTATTTATTACTATATCTCATGTAACTAGGCTATGCTCTAAAGGTGTCCAGTAAATATTCATCTGCAATTTTTCTGAGCAATCTGGTCTCCAATATCTTATAGTACATTATTTCTTCCAGAAAACTTTTCATGTTTTTAACTCAGATATAAATTTTCCCTTTGGAACCTAATTCTCTAATGACATATCATGTTCTTCCTATATTCTCAACATTTCTGTTTATTTCCTACCCTTTGAACTAAGGATTAAATTTCTTAAGGACAAAGTTATTGTTATATTTGTTTTTATGTCTTTCACAATACTTTATATCTCAGTTCAGTGCCTTCCATGAAATTACTACTAGTGCATTTTTAAAATCAAATTAAAGCACTACTAATTGTCTATTTATTTAAATAGTAGTAATTAATTAATCAAAAGGGAAGGTGCTTTGCCAAAGTCAATCTCAGAAGCTACCATAACCTTGATCCCAAAATCAGTCTAAGTTTCCAACCAAAAAAGGGAACCATAGACCAACGTCTTTAATGAATATAGATGCAAAAATCTTAACAACAAGGCACTGGCAAACAGAATGCCACAAATCAAAAAGATCAGACATCGTGACCAAGTAAGCTTCTTCTCAGGGATGCAAGGATGGTTCAACATGTCTGAATTAATAAATACAGTATGTCACATAAATGGAAACAAGGACAAAAGTCACATGATCATTGCAAAAGATGCAGAAAAAGACTGACATCCAATATCCTTTCATGGTAAAAACTGAAGAAAATAAATGTAAAAGGACTTTATCTCAATCTGATAAAAACCATTTATGACAAACCAACTGCCAGTCTCATATTAAATGAGGAAAACTGAAAACTTTCCTCTAAAATCAGAAACAATGCAAGAATGTCGACTATCACTTCTGTGCAACATAGTATTCAAAACAGCAACAGAAATTAGGCAAGAAAAAGAAACAAAAGGGAAAGATATAGGAAATTAGAAATCAAATTCTTCTTCTTATTATTATTATTTGGTACTGGAGATCGAACTCATGACCTCTCACTTGCCAGGCAAGTGCTTGTGCTGCTGAGCTAAATCCCTGGCTCTTTTTCTTTTTTTTAGATGATACGATCTTCTACATAGAAGAACTTTTAAAATTTATCAAAAAACTCTTAGAATTAATAACCAAATTCAACAATGTAGCAGGGTATAAAATAAACACACAAAAATCATAGAGTTCCTGTACATTATTGTGGGCGAGTTGGCCAAGGAGTGAGTGGTTAAACAATGGGGGAAAACACACAGATTCTAAAAGAAATGAATGGTTAAACAAGAAGTTTAGATCAGTGAAGCCTGTTGGGTTTGATCAGTGTCCTTCCCCTTCCCCCAAGAAAAACTTCCTAGCCTTGACGCAGCTCCTTGCTCAAACTGTTTTCTTTTGCTTTTTTCACATTTACATTGATATTCTAATTAAAAATCAGAGATATTTTGGTATTGGAGCGTGCCCTGGGAGTCTCTCTGATGCTGGGTGTTCTCCATTGAGATACCTCTTCTAAGTTTCTCAGTGATTGATCTAAGTCTAGTCTCTAAGAAATCATTCATTCTCCACATCACCATGGTTGAATACTGTGACACATTAATATTGAGCCTATTGATAAAGAAATGAAGGAAAATACTACTCACAATCACATCCAGAAAAATTAAATACTTAGAAATTAACCTAATTGAGAAAGTGAAAGACCTCTACAACTAAAACTACAGTACACTGAGAAAAGAAATTAAAGAGTACGTCAGAAAATGGAAAGATACCCCTTGTTCCTGGATAGGTAGAAACACTATAGTCAAAAGAGACCATACTTCTAAAATTGACATACAGATTTAATGGAATACCAATCAAAATTCCAGGAGCATTTTGCACAGAACTGGAGAAGACAATCCTAAAATTCATATGTCACCAGAAGAGACCCAGAGTAGGAAAAGCAATTCTGGGAAAAAACAGCAAATAGGAGATATCACAATTCTGGACTTGAAGTTATATTACAAAGCTATAATGATAAAAATAGTATGGTTCTGGCGCACACACACACACCAACCAGACATTAGGATCAGTGGAACAGAATGGAGGATGCAGAAACAACTTCAAATACATTCAATTAATTAACCTTTGAAAAAGGAGAAAAATAAGAAAAAGAACACTGGATGAAAAGTAGTCTCTTTAATAAATGGTTTTTGGGGAAAAGGGCTATCACATGCAGAAAGACTGAATTGAGGGTCATATCTTATGCCATGTACTAATCTAAAATCAAAACAGATTTAAAAAACCTTAACTGTTAAACCAGAAGCAACCTGTTTCAAGATAAGATAGGTAAAAATTTTGAAGTTACAGGAATAGGCAAAGACTTTCCTTTTTCTTTCTTTCTTTTCTCCTTTCCCTCATTCCCAGTTTTTCTTTCCTTTTGAACAGTTTCTTCACATTTCACAATATTTATTGTACATTTTGGATCTTATTTACTCTTTAAGTTTTTCAAATTAGGGAAACAATACAATGTTTACATATGGTGGTCTGATCTATTTTACTTATGAATATGATCTTGAATTGTATCCATTTATATAAAATCTTCAGTTTAGCCTTCTTTATAGCTGAGTAGTACTCTATTGTATAAAAAAAACACAGCTTTTTTTTAACCATTCCTTGGTGGATAAACATTTAGGTTGTTTCCAAGATTCAGCTATTACAAATGGTTGCTGTGTTGTGATGTGTTTAATACTTCTGGGATGATACCCAGTAGGGGAATTCATGTATCAAGTGGGATCACTAATCCTAGTTTTTTGAGAACCTCCACACTGATTTCCACAGTGGTTGTGACAGTCTATGCTCCCACCAACAGTGGAGTAGGACTCCTTTTTCCCCACAGCTTCCCTCCCTTGCATTGGTTATTGGTTGATTTCTTGATAATAACCATTCTTTCAGGGTGAGATGAAATCCCAGTGTTGTTTTAATTTGTATCTCTTGAATGACCAATGATGAATATTTTTTCATATATTTATTTGATGTTTGTGTTTCTTCATCTGAGAAGTGTATATTCATCTCAGATGCCCATTTTGGGATTGGGTTTTTTAATTTGGGAGATATGATTTTTTCTGTGTTCTTTATATTTTCTTGGTAGTAATCCTGGCAAACATTTTTTCCACACTGTGGGTTGCTTTTTCACTCTGTTGTCAGTTTCTCTTGTTGTGAAAAAGCTTTTTAATAAGATGAGATCCCAGATATTGATTTTTTGTGATAGTTTCTGTGCAAGTGGAGTTTTATTAATAAAGTCTTTGCCTTCACCAATGTCTTCAAGTTTTACCTATTCTGTCTTCCAACAGATTTAGTGTTTCTATTTTAATATTTAGAACTTTGATCTGTTTTGACTTTAATTTAGTGCATGGTGAAAGATACGAGTTTAGTTTTAGTCTCTGGCATACGCAATGCCAGTTTTTCTGCCACCATTTTTGGAAGAAGCTATCTTCCAGTGCTTGTGTTTGGTTCCTTTGTCAAAGAAAAGGTGGCTGAGTTTCTTGAATTGTTTCTGAATCTTCTAATCTGTCCCATTGGTCCTTGGGTCTGTTTTTTTTGTCAGTACCACGCTATTTCTAACACAGTAGCTTTGCAGTTTGTCATATATGTTTTTTATTAGATTGAAGTAAAGATCATATATCTCAGTTTTCTGTAGGGTTTTTATCATGAATGGATGCTGAACTTTTTATGCATCAATTGAGATGATCACATGGTTTTTGTCCTTTGCTCTGTTAATATGGTGTATTACATCTATGGATGCATTTATGTATTTATTTTTGGCACCAGGAATCAAACCCAAGGCCTCACACTTGCCAGCACCCACTATGCCACTGAATTACACCCCCAGGCCTGTATTACATTTATTGATTTATGTATATTGAACCATCTCTGCATCCCTGAGGTGGAATTCAGTTTGGTCATGGTGTTTAATTTTCTTGATGATGGGCTGCATTCTGTTTGTTAGCATCTTATTGAAGATTTTTGCAACTATGTTCATTAGGGAGATTGACCTGTAGTTCTCTTTCTCAGTTGGTCCTTCTTTGATTTTGGTATCAGGGTAATACTTGCTTTCAGGAATGAATTTGGGGATATTGTTTCCCTTTTAATTTGATCAAAGACTTAGGTAAGTGTTGAAATTGTATCTTCTTTGAATTTCTTGTGCATTCAGCAGTGAATCTTTCCAGGCCTAGGCTTCTCTTTTTTAGTAGGATTTTAATTACATCTTCAACTTCATTGATTAATATTGGTTTACTTAAGATTTTTGTATCTTCTTGATTCAGCATTGGTAATCCCAATGTATCTAGGACTCTCTGCATTTCATCTGCATTTGCCTTCTTATTAGAATACTAGTTCTCAAAGTAGGTATAGATGATCTCCTGGATTTCTGCAGGGTCCATTGTGATTTCACCTTTTTCATTCCTAATTTCATGGATTTGAGTCTTTCTTTCCTCTTTTGATGGGTTTTTTTAAGAGTATGATGATTTTACTTAATCTTTCAAAAAACCAATGCTTCAATTCACTGATTCTTTGTCATTTTTTTTTACTTTTTAACATATTAATTTCTGCTCTCATTTTTATAATTTTCTCTCTCATATGAGCTTTTGGCTTAGCCTGCTTTTCTTTTTCTAGAAGTTTGAGGTTCACCATTAAGTTGTTTATTTGCACTTGCTGCTTTTCTGATATGGGTATTCACTGCTATAAATTTCCCTCTTAGGACTACTTTTGTTGTGTCCCATAAGTTCTGGTATATCGTATTGTCAGTATCATTCAATTGTAGAAATTGTCTAATTTCTTCCTAACTTTCATCTGTGACCCATTGGTTGTTCAGGAAAGTGTTATTTAATTTTCATTTGTTTATGAAGTTCTTGCGGTTTCTTTTAACGTTGGTTTCCAGTTTCAATGTACTGTGATCTGATAATATGCATGGGATAATTTCAATTCCTTCACATTTACTTAAGCATGTTTTATGAGCTAGTATGTGGTCTACTTTGAGGAATATATCATGTGTATCTGAGAAGATTGTGTATTCTGATGTTGTGGGGTGGAACATGTAGACATCTGCTTGAAAGTTTGGTTCAATTCTAGTATTTCATTGTGGCTTGTTTTGGCTAGTTGATCTGTCTTTTTGTGACAGTAGGGTAATGATATCCCCCAATACAATTGTATTAGTGCTTATTTGATTTTATGTAGTTGGGTCCACTGGTACTTGTTGCATATATATTTATGATTGTTATCTCTTACTCTTGGATTTTTCACTTTACAAGGATGTAGTGACCTTCTTTTTCTCAACCAGTCTTGGCTTGAAATTCACTTTGTCTGAAATAGAGTAGCTACTCCTGCCTTTTTATGGGTTCCTGTCCCATGGAGTATTGTTTTCCATCCTTTGACCTTCAGTCTATGAATTTCATTTTGAAATAAATGTGTTTCTTATATGTAGCATTTGCTGAATCTTGCTTCTTGATTGATTCTGCCAGTCTATCTTTTGATTGATGAGTTGAGACCTTTAACATTGATGGTTATAACTGATATGTATTGATATATCCTTGTGTTGTTATTTTCCTTTTGTTACACCCCCCTCCCCCCCC
>RJWM01041799.1:0-14679 GCA_004363535.1 Dasyprocta punctata | reverse complement strand
TTTTTTCTATGCCTGGCTTATTTTATATAACATAATGTCCTTTAGATTTATTCATGTTGTCACCAGTGACAGAAGTTCCTCTTTTTAAAAGGCTGAAAGATATTCCCTTGAATATTTATACCACATTTTCTTTATTCCCATGGTCATCAACAGACGCAGCTTGAATTCGTATCTTGACTTTTGAATAATGCTGCCACAAACACGGCAGTGCAGTTATCTCCTTGACATTTCATGTTCTTTGGATATACATCCAGCAATAGGATTGTGGGATCGTATGGTAGTTTTATTTTTTATTTTTTGAGAAAATTCTATACTGTTTCTCAAAATTTCTATACTAATTTATAATCCCACTAACAGTGCATGAGAGTTCTTTTTGTTCACATTTTTCTTCAACACTCATTATTTCCTTTTTTGGGTGATATCTGGTCTAACAGTGGTGAGGTGGTATCTCATTATTTTAATTTGCATTTCCCTGATGATTAATGATGGTGTGCATTTTTTCATACAGCAATTGACCATTTATGTTTCTTCTTTTCAATAATATATATTTGGGTTTGTCCAGTTTTTAATCAGGCTATTTGTTTGCTTACTATTGACTTGTTTGAATTCTTTATATGTTTTTTCTGTTAGCCCCTGTCTTAGTTATTTTCTCTTTGCTGCAACAAAATACCCAACACCCAAAGTTAAAAGGAGGAAAGGTTTATTTAGTTCATAGTTTGTAGAGGTTTCAGTCCATAATTGGCTGGCTCCCAGCCAGGGTGGCAGATGGCAGAGGGGCAACAATTCATGGCAGTGAAGGGCACCAAACAAGAGAGTGTGAGACAAACCGCTTTCTGTCCTTATCTTGTCTCCAGTCTGTTGGGATTAGGGCAATACCAATCCAAACTGTGGACTGATCCAGTGATCACCCACCCTTAATCCCATCACTCTTAATTCCGGCATTGCACTTCGAATCAATCACACACTCCAGATTCAGCCACCTCCCAAAAAACCCTATTACCACATAAAGGTTTAGGAAGACATCTAGATGTAAACCATAGCAGCCTGTAATTAGATGTATGATTTGAAAATATCTTCGCCCATTCCATAGGCTGAGTCTTCACTGTGTTGATTGCTTTCTTTGCTGTCCAGAAAATTTTTAGTTCATTCAATCTCTTTTTATTTTTGTTGCTTGTGTTTTTGGGGTCATACTCAAAAATATCATTGCCATTGTTTTCTTCTAGTAGCTTTATACCTTTAGGTCATAAAGCTAAGTCTTTAATCTATTTTGAGTTGATATTTTGTGTATGTGGTGTGAGATGTGGATCTAGTTTCATTCATCTGCATGTGAATATCTAGTTTTCCTAGCACAGTTTATTTGCAAGACTTCTTTTTCCTGTTGCCTGTTCTTGGTATTTTTGTCAAAAATCAATTGACTATAAAATTGTTGATTTCTTTCTGGGCTCTCTGGTTTTATCAGTCTATATTATCATTTTTATTTCAGTATCATGTTATTTAGATTATTATAACTTTGCAGTACATTTTGAAAATAAGTAGTGTGATGCCTCTAGCATTGTGCCTTTTGTTGGTTATTTGTTTGGGTTTCACATGAATTTTAGTATTTTTTCCCATCTCTGTGAAAAATGTCATTGGAATTTTGATAGGGACTGCAATGAATCCGTAGATTGCTTTGGATAATATGGACATTTTAACTATTCATTCTTCCAGTCTATGGATGTATTTTCCATTTGTGTTTGCTTCAATTTCTTTCATCAGATTTTTAGCATACAAATTTTTTTACCTCCTTGGTTAACTTTATTCCTAAGTATTTGTATTTTGTCGCTACTGTGAATGGGGTTGTTTTCTTGATTCCTTTTTTAGATAGTTCATTTTCAGGATGAAGAAATGCTACCAATTTTTGTATGCTAACTTTATGCAAAGATGTAGAATTTTGTCCAATGACTTTTCTGCATCTATTAAAATGCTCATATGGTTTTTGTCTTTTATTCTATTAATGTGATGTATCACATTTATTGATTTGTGTCTGTTTAACCAGCCTTGAATCCCAAGGATAAATCCCACTTCATCATGGTGCATGGTCATTTTAATGTGTTGTTAAACATGGTTTGCTAATATTTGTTGAAGTTTTTCATCTGCATTCTTCAGGGATATTTATCTGCAATTTTATTTTCTTGTGTCCTTGTCTAGCTTTTGTATCAAGGTAATGCTGGCCTTGTAAATTGAGTTTGAAGTTTTCTCTCCTGGTTAATTTTTCTGGAAATATTTCAGAAGGATTGGCATTAGTTCTTTAAATGTTTGTAGAATTCATCCATGAAGACATCAGGTCCTGGACTTTTCTTTGACAGATTTTTAAATTACTGATTGAATTTCCTTACTCATTACTGATCTGTTTAGATTTTCAATTTCTTCATGACTTAGTCTTCATGTGTTGTACATGTCTAGAAATTTATTCATGTCATGTAGGTTACCCAGTTGATAGATTCAATATTGGAACAATACTTTTATCTAATCTACCATTTATATCAGTTTCATGAATTGATTTAATAATATTATTTAGCATTTTTCTCTCTTTTGTACACGATACAAGTTTTGTACAAGATACAGACTTTGAATTTAGGTTTCTGGTCCTTTCACCTCCTTTAATATTGAAATTTTCTTTCTCTTTTAAGAATGGCTTTGACTTGTTTGAAAAATGCAGGTCCCCTCAATTGTTTAAAATAACAGTTTCATTTTTACAGTTCTGTGTTTTACACATAGAATCATGCGCTGTGTATATCCTTGAATGTGGTTTGGCAGTAAGCTTGTGAATTTTCTCAGTTTTGTCCTGTGAGTTGTGGTTTGTGTGTTCTTACTGTTGTGCAGTGTTGCACGAGATACAGATACTGCAGAATTTATCCATTTTCTCAGTGATGAGCATTCGAATAGTTTCCTGCACAGGGCTGCTATGACTTCTGGTGCTAAGAACATTTGAGAACATGTCAGTTGCAGATGTCTGTGTGAAGGGGCTGCTGTATATAGCTTCAGTAGATTCTGCCAAACCATTTTCTGGTATGATTACACTATTTTAAACTCCACTACATGTACATAAAAGATCCAATTGATCCAAAGACTTGTGAAAACTTGATATTGTTTTCTTTTACATTTCAGCTGAACTAATATGTGTAATGATATTTCATCCTGATTTTAATTATCATTTTCCTGAAGATAAAGGGGTTAAATAACTTTCCATATTTTTACTGACCATTTGGATGTATTCTCTTGTGCGGTGCCTAATTAAGTTTTCACCTACTTTTCTAAAGTGTTTTCAATGTCTTTAATTAGTAGGATATTCTTTTGTATTCTGAATTTTTATGTTTTATTGAATGTATGTAATGCAAATAATTCAGTTTATAGACTTCTTAGTGCCTTCTCTTTTCAAAGTATATTTTGATAATTAGTGGTTCTTCATACATCATATTATGCCCCAAAATACACTTTTCCTTTGTTTTTAGTTTTTATTAAAAGACTAAATTTTCTACTCATTTGATTTGATAATGCTATTCTGTCTTTTATAATCTGCTCTTGTTTTATATTTAGAATTTAAATGAAAACTTAAGATTTGGAGCAGGAATCCAGGAAAGTAAGGTAAGCAAGTTGAAAGAGATGTCAAGGGAAAATATCCCAATAAAAATGAAGGATGAATAAGAGAAAAGTTAAAAAACAAAATTTAAGTTTTACAATGGACCCAGTTAGAAAGGTGGCTATAAGAACTTTTTGTATTCTGTGCTCAAGTTTTGCTATGAATCCCAAACTGCTATAAAAATAGTCCATTAATAAGAGAAAAGCAATGAAGAACTTAGGGGAGGAATTATCAGAAAAGGAAAGGTACAGACATATTCTAAGTGGATAAAAATGTCAAGCCATAGTTTCAAGAAGTTAGTGGTAGCTATGGAAAGTAAGTGTTTGGGAAATAACATTTTGCTGCACTACAGTCTGAAAGCCACAGACAATGAGGACTTAAGAGAATCCACAGGAAGGAGAAAGCAGAGGCTGACAGGGGCGTCTCAGTATAAATCCAACTGGATGTCAGTGTGGTGCCATTTTG
Organism: Dasyprocta punctata; assembly: GCA_004363535.1. NCBI lineage: Eukaryota > Metazoa > Chordata > Mammalia > Rodentia > Dasyproctidae > Dasyprocta > Dasyprocta punctata. The sequence continues at coordinate 10,595 of RJWM01041799.1, read as the reverse complement.
AAAAATAGACCTTAGTTTTTAGTGCAGCCCCAGGTTCCCAGCACAGTTCGATAAAAGGAAGAGGCTTCCCACATATCCGCTGCCTTCGCACAGACACAGCCGCCTCCCCCTCAGTATTCTCTGCCGAGTGGTGCGTTTGTTACAACTGGTGAATCCACACTGACGCATCATTGTGACCCACAGCCCATGCCTTACGCTCCCAGCGTTCTGTGCTCTATGGGTTTAAACAAATGTACAGTGAGTGGCGTATATCCAGCATGAGAGGCTGCTCCAGAATATTCACTACCTTAAAAATCCTTCTTTCACCTCCTGAGAACCACTGATATTTTGATATTTTTATTATCTCCACAGCTTTGCCTTTTACAGAATGTCACATAGACTGAATCAGGTAGTATGTAGCATTTTTGATTGGCTTTTTAAAAAACTTAATAATAGGCATTTAAGTTTCCTCCTTGTCTTTTTGTAGCTTACTTAATTTTCTTTTTATTGCTGATAATATTCCATTGTCTGAATGTACCACACAGTCTTTTTATCCACTGACTTACTGAAGGATATTGTAGTTGCTTCTAAATTTTGGCAGTTATGAATAAACCTGCCATAAATATCTGAGTGTATATTTTTCTGTGGAAAATTTTGGGTAAATACCAAGAAAAGCAGTTACTAGATCATGTGGTAAGATTATAATTAGTTTTGTAAGAAACCACCCAACTCTCTTTTAGAGTGGCTGTACTATTTTGCATTTCCACCAACAATAAGAGTTCCTTCAGATCCATATCCCGCATCTGGCAGAATTGACATTTTGATAACATTATGTTTTCCTGTCCATGAGCATGGACCATATCTTCATTTATCAAATTTTTCTTTGTTTCATTAGTTTTATGATTTTTCTTCTAAAGATCTTGCATGTATTTTATTAGATTTATACTTTCATTTTCTGAGTGCTAATATAGATATTATTGTTTTAAATTTGAAATTCTACTCTCATTCATTGCTAGTATACAGAACAATAATTAACTTCATATATTAATCTTGTCCCCTACATTCTTACTAATTTTAGATCCATGAATTTTAAAATTTTTTTCAGAGTTTCTTCATAGACAATCATTTTATCTGTAAGCAAAGACAGTCTATTTCTTCCTTCACAATCAGTATATGTTCTATTTCTTTTCTTGTGTTATTAGCATTAGCTATGACTTCCAGAATGATAAAGAAAGACAGCAGTGAGATGGGCCTTGCTTGTTTTGTTCCCGATCTTACTGGGGAAGCACCTGGCTTCTCAGCGCTAACTATGATGCTAACTATGCAGTTTTTTGTTAATATTCTTTATCAAGCTGAGGAAGTTTTCTCCTATTTCTAGTTCAGTGTTTTTTAAAAAAACATGAATGGGTATAGAATTTGGGCAAGTGCTTTTTCTATATTTATTGGTATGTTCGTATGATTTCTCATTTTTATCTTTTGGTGCAATGGGTTGTATTAATTGATTTTCAGATGCTGAACCAGTCTTGCATGCCTGTGATAAACCTCAGTTGGTAGTGGTATAATTCTTCACGTTGTTGGATAGATTTGCTACTATTGTGAAGCATTTTTCCATCTATATTCCTGAGAGATGTCAGCCTACAGATTTTTTTGGTAGTGTTTTTGTCTGATTTGGTGATTAAGGCAATGTTGATCTCATAGCATGTGTAAGTATTTCTGTTTCTATCTTCTAAAAATGATTGTATATATTTGGTATTTTTTTCTTAAATATTAGGTAGATTCACTTGTGAATTTATTTAGACTTGTTGCCTTCAGTTTGAGAAGTTTATTAGTTATTGATTCAATTTATTTATTAGATATAGGCTTATTCAAATTACTTTTTTCATTTTGTGTGAGTTTTGGCAGATTGTATTTTTCAAGAAATGGTCAGTTTCACTTAGGTTATAAAATTTGTGGGCATAGGTTTGTTCGTAGCATTTTATTTTCCTTTTGACATTCATGAGGTCTGTGGTGGGGTTCCCTGTTTAATTTTTGATATCAGTAAAATATGTTCTCCTTTCTGTCTTATTTGGCCAGTGAGGAGCTTAGTGATTTTATTGATCTTTTCAGTGACTGAGATTTTGTGGGAGGAGGAGAATTGGGGAGATGTTAGTCAAAAGTTACAAAATGTCAGTTAGACAAAACAAATTCAAGAAATCCATTGTACAACATGGTGATGATAGTTAATAGCAATATATGCTTGAAAATTGCTAAGAAAATAGAATTTAAGTACTATATTTTCACCACAAAAAGTATGTGAGACAATATGCTTGTTCATTACCTTGATTTAGCCATTCTACAATGTGCACATATTTTAAAACAACCTGTCATGCATATAAATATATATAATTTTATTTGCCAATTAAAATCAGAAGTTTAATAAAACAAATACTATGTTTTTAACAAACAATTTTTACTGATTTATTTCTACTGATTTCTTATTTCCAGTTACATTAATTTATCCTCTGATTCTTATTATTTCTTTTATTCTGTTTATTTTGGCTTTAATTTGTTCTTCTTTTCCAGTTTCATAGGGAAACTTAGATTATAGACTTTAGATCTTTCTTCTTTGGATATATGCATCCAATATTGTAAATCTCCCTCAAAGCATTGTTTTTGCTGCATCCTACTAATTTTAGTTTTTGTTTTCATTTTCGCTTAGTTCAAAAATATCTTGAAATTTCTCTTGAGATTTTTTATTTGGCCCATGTGTTATATAGGAATTTGTTGCTCAATCTCCCAGTATTTAGAGACTTTCTGGCTATCTTTTATGATTGACTTGTTTTCATTTTGGTCTGAGAACAAACATGGTATGATTTTTATGCTTTTAAATATGCTAAGGTGTATTTTATGGCTCTGGTTGGGTTTATTTTGGTAAATGTTTCGTGTGAGCTGGAAAAGAATGTGTATTCTTTTGTTGTTGAATAATATCATTTTATAGATACGAATTACATCCAGGTGATCGATGATGTTGTAGAGTTCAGCTCTGTCCTCACTGATTTTCTACTTTCTGGATCATTTCATTTCTGATAAAGGAACATTGCATATATTATAAGACTAACAGGTATATCTATTTTTCCTTCTAGTTCTATCAGTTTTTGTCTAAAATATCTTGACATTGTTGTCAGGTGCATGTACACTGAGGATTGTTATGTCTTGGGGAATTGATGCCTTTGTCATTATTTAGTATCCATTTTTATTCCTGGTAGCTTCCTGTTCTGAAGTTGGCTCTGTCTGAAATTAACATAGTTGCTCCTACTTTCTTTGATTAGTGTTATTAGTATTATGTCTCTCCATTCATTTTCTTTTAATCTTCATGTGTTATATTCACGAGAAATCTAATGTTTCTTGTTATGCCTACATTTGCCTTTTTAAAAGCATTTTATGATTCTATAATTTTAAAGAAACTTTTTAGTGGTGTCCTAGTGTTTGCAATTCAAACTCACTTTCACATAAAATTAAACTGTTTCACAGTTAGTATAAGTACATGATAATAAAATAATACTAATGACTTACCCCACCTTCTACTTCATTGCTGTGATTCATTAACACACAAATACCAGCCCACGATTGAGTACTTTGTTGTCGTCATTATAAGCAATCTGTACTCTGTTGGGTCAATTAATAATAAGAACAAAAAGTTTCTGTTTTACTTTAACTCATTCTTCCTCTGATGCTTTCCCTTTTTTTTTAAGTAAATCTGAATTTCTGATCTATATCATGTTGAACATTCCTTGCAAGGGAGATATATTGGCAACAAATACCACATTCTGCTTATGTGAGAAAGTTTTTATTTTTTCTTCACTTTTGAAGGATAATTTTGTGGAACCCGACTTCTAAGTTGGTATTATTTTCCTCTTCCTTGCTCTCAGCACTGTGAATATCTCACACGACTCTAGCTTGCATGGTTCCTGATGTGAAGTCAAGGTCTTATCTCTGCTAATCTATGGGTAAGGTATTTCTTTCCTTTGGTATTTTCAGAAATTTTTCTTTGTCACTAATTTTCTGTAGTTTGAATATGATATTCCTCTGTGTGTGTATATGTGTGTGTGCGCATGATACTTACCTTAATTAGTGTTCTCTGAAATTTCTGGATCTGTGATTTGGTGTCTGAAAATTCTCAAGCATTATTGTTTCCAATATTCTGTTCCCTTCTTTCATTTCCTTCTCGTATTCTCACTAAGTGTATTTACATCTTTTGAGGTTGTTCAATAGTTTTTTGTTTGTTGGTTTGTTTGTTTTGTTTTGCTTTTGGATACAGGGTCTCGCTATGTAGTTCAGACTGGGCTTAAACTCACTACATAGCCCAAGCTGGCCTTGGGACTCACAGTGAGCCTCCTCCCTCAGCTGCCCGAGTGCTAGGATTACAAGCAGCACCACCACTCCTGGCTGCCCCATAGTTCTTGAATACTCTGCATGTCTGTTTATTTGTTTATTTTGGTTCATTCTTTTTTATTTTCCTCTTTGTTTTTCAGTTTTGGAGGTTTCTAATTAGATGCCCTCAAGTTCAGATAGTCTTTCCTCAGCTATGTCCAGTCTACTAATAAGGAACCAAAGGCATTGCTCATTTATCTTACAGTGATTTTGATCTCTAGCATTTCTGTTTTATTCTTTCCTGGAATTTCCAACTCTCTGCTTTCCTTGCCCTTTTGCACACCATCTGCTTTATCTATTAGGACCCATCACATGCTAATCATAGCTGTTTTAAATTCCCAATCTGATCATTCCATTGCCTTTGTCATTTTAGAGTCTTGTTCTGATAGCTCTGTCCCTTCAAATTGTGGATTTGTTTTTGGCTTTTAGTATGCCTTGTAGTTTTTTTCTTGGTAGAGGGATGTTGTGTCCTGAGTGAAAGGTCCTTTTGTAAATAGGCATCCAACAAAGTGGTATTAAGGTGTTGGGGCTGGAAAGCATGTTACAGTTCTATGCAGAGGTCTTAATCGTTTAGGGTTCCATTGTCTCTGGATTTTGAATTTCACAATTACTTTTTAGGTTTCTCTTCCTTAGAAAGGACAGGATGGCTCACAGAGACTACAGCTGGTTGTTTTCTTTCCCGTAAGTGAGTTAGGTTCGGATACAACTCAAGCCCAAGTTAAACACTAGTTAGGGTTTCTTCCAGTAGATTTTATTAGGATGAACAAAATGCTCTGGAAAATTTCAAAACTATTACCCAAATGCACAAAGGGTTCCCCTCTATACCCACTGTGAGAACCTGGTAAAGCTCCAGGGGATAAAATTGCAAATGTTCAGAGACCTTCTGAGTCTGCCAACCATGGGCTTTTTAACTCTCAGACTTGTTCACGCTTAGCCTTTAGCAATTCATCACAACAGTCTAGGTTTTGCTTGTGTGGTTTTCCTTTCTTCTGCGTGTCTTTTTGCTCTGATAAGTCATGAGTCTCTGGGTTGACCCGTCTCCTCTCCATCTTGAGGAACAACAATTTTGCCTGTGACCTCATTTTTATTGAAAGCTCACTTCTCTGATGGATCTAAGAAGAGTTGGTTTTCCAGTTTCTTCAGCTTTGTACTTGTGAGGAAGGAACGGCGACTCACATGCTGAACTGAGCTCTGGAAGTGTGAGGCTGACTTTGGTCATTCAGTCCCAGTGATGTCCGAGTGCTCCCTCATTTAATTTATTATGTTTTCCCTTGCAACCAATAAAAAAAATTGTGGGGAGGGCCAGGAGTTTGGCTCAATGGCTGAAGCGCCTGTCTGGCAGGCGCGAGGTTGTGAGTTCAACCCCTGGTGCCGAAAAAAAAAATTGTGGGGAAGCACTTTCATCTATTTACCCTTCCAGGTGTTTTCTTGCCTTTATCTATCTCATTTTTTTAAAAGTTAGAAGTCTAGGTCTCTAAAACAACCCATTCCCTTATTTGCTCAATTGTATAATGTGTCTAAAACAGTTTCAGAATTGCTTTATCTTTGCCTCTAACCAAAACAAATTTTTGAAAGGAACTAAGAAGTTGATTGTAATTTTCTCCATGCCCAATTATCCCACCATAAACTGAAGGTAGGTAGTCAAATATTGTATTCACACATTGCTAGGATTAATTCTTTTTCTATTTTCCTTCTGTGAGATTATAGATATATATTGATTTTAATCAAATTGCCTTCTATGGCTGTTTCAGCTTGCTCTCCTTTTTATTTTCCTGATTTCATTCTTATTAACTTAATTAAATTTTGAGTATGTAGAAGGTCAGTTATCTAAAAGAAACACTGCAGGATGGCAGCACTGGGAGGTAGTAGGACCTTTAGGGTGATTAGGTCATTAAAAGGATTAATAGAGTCCTTAATTATTGCAAAAGCAAACTGTTATAAAGTGAGCCTCTCCCTCCTGTTTTGTCTCTTCCATATGTACCCATTTGTCCTTCTGTTTGTTACGATGCAGCCCAAGATTTTCACCAGATTCACCCAATCTTGGACTTTGACTTCCAAAACTGTGAGTTAAATAAGCTTGTTCTTTTATAAATTACCTAGTCTCAAATTTTCTGCTATAGCAACAGCAAATGGACTGAGAGAGTTTTATTTTGTAATTAAAAAAATTTTTTTTGAGGCAAGGTCTCACTAGGTAGTGCAGGCTGGCCTTGAACTTGCTTATGTAGCCCAGTCTGGCCTTGAACTCATGGCAGTCCTCCTGCCTCAGCCTCCTGAATGCTGGGATTGCAGGCATGTACCACCACACCTGGTTTATACTTCTATTTTAGAATACTACTATAACTCAACAACTTCCCTAACGCTCCTTACCAGATGGGTCCCAGTCCCATCTCCAGTCTCAGGCAATCACTGATCTGGATCTTTTTCTCTATAGTGTTTCCCTATCTAGGCATTTACTACAAGTGGAATTATACGACGAGGGATATTTATGCCATAGAAATCAGGTGGTATTTTCTGTCTGCCTCTTTTACTTAGCATGAGGCTTCTGAGGTTCATTTATATTGTTGGATACATAAACATTCCCATTTTCTTGTTGAACAGCTTTTTATTGTTTGGCCATACCGTTTGTTTATTCTTCCCCAAGCTAATAGACTTTTGAATTGTTTCCAGATTTTTGGTTATCAAGAATGACAATACTATGAACATTTGGGCAGACATATGTTTTCATTTCTTTTTTTTTTTTTTTGTTTTGTTTTCATTTCTTTTGGATGGATACCTAAGAGTGGAACTGCAGGGTCATATGGTAAGCATGTGATGACATTTTAAGAAACTGCCAAACTGCTTTCCAAAATGGCCGTATAATTTTACATTCCCATCAGCAATGTATTCATATTTTTATATTAATTTTGAGCAAATGTAGCCTAATAAAGTTGCTAAAAGTCCTTAGCTTTGTAAGCCAGATTTTGTACTTGAAATATTGATGTTTTTACTCCAGTAGCCTTTCTCTTTTGAGTAATTAAAATATAAGACAAGTTTGAATTAAGAATAAATGTGACAGAAAGACCCAGAAAACCATTCTCCCTTACCAGAAAATGACAATTATAGATGACATTATTAAGGGAAATCTTTAAAAGTAAATGTCAATCACATCAGGAACTTGAATTCCCATTCTCTCTGATGGGAAGTTCAGAAGTGAGGCAGTTTATGGGAGGAAGCATTTCTTTAGAATGATAACTACTTGAGAAATTGACTCAAGTTAGGATAGGGACATTTACTTCACAGTTTGAGAAATCAGAAGAGAATTCAAGAACCTAAAGATTTTTGAAAGAAAATGTAGTATTGGTCTCACAATGTTCTATTTACTTTGTTATTTAGTTATTTTCTGTACTGGGCATTAAAGCCAGGCCCTCACACATGCTAGGTGAGCGCTATATTCCCAAGCTACACCCCAGCCCTGCCCTTTTGGTTTTGAACAGAATAGTTGCAAAGAGTTAGTCTGAGCAATGAGAGTGTCTTCTGCTAACTCAGCACTCCTGCCCAGGATGGGAGAAGCACCAGATCGTCTTGTGATGTCCTAAAACACAGTTGGCCTCGATGCACACCCCACTGCATACTGCATTAAATTTTATTTTTGCATTTTTTGTTTTTGGTTTTTGCTGTATGGGGGCTGGAACCCAGGGGTGCTCTACCACGAGATACATTCACAGTCCTTTTGATTTTTTACCTTGAGACAGAGTCTTGCCAGGTGGCCCAGGCTGGCCTCACACTTGATATCCTCTTGCCACAGACTCCTGAGTAGCCGAGATTACAGGTTAAGGCCACTGTTCCCCTCTTACTGGTTTCTTCTTTAAGCTCCCAGCTGTGCCATTCCACTGATGGGAGCATGTCTGAGAAATGCTTTAGAGAGGGGGAAACATCACAGTGTTAGCACCTCTGGCACGGTTGGGCAGTGTATTGATTTCAGGATTGGTGCCAAGGTGCTCACAACACCCTGAATGCACCCTGGCCTGGCCAGGGGACATGTTTTGCACGTGAGGATGGGAGCAAACACAGTGCCACAGACGGTGAGGAAACCGAGAATGCACCGCTGGACACCCGTAACTCAGGTGAATGTTTAATACGCTTTTGAGCACGTCGGCGCGTGTGGAATAGGAGGCCGTTACCTTTGCCTCCTGGGATATCGGGCAATGATGGTCGCATCTTCTCTTCATCCAGTTTGCAAGTCAGTAAATATTTAACAACCACTTCACTGATTTGCCTAAGCATTAAATCCCCAAGCATTAATTTGCCTGATTTATAGCATTTGCTGATTTGGGTGGTGCGTGCACTCTCACTGAGGCCAATTTCAAGTCACCGATCTGACAACATTCAATAGGGAGTTAGGAGGTTAACACTGAATAGTGTTTCTGCTGAAAAGATGCAAAAAGTGTAAACAACCACAAGAGCACGGGCAGTAGTCAAAGGTAGAGTGTAAGTGGGACATGATAGGTTTTCAGTGTTTATTACATTTTATAGTAACATATTTAATTATATATGCTTGTAAATTAATGTTTAATAATGAGTTGTTGAATACTGGTGCACTGAATTCCTGTAAATGTAATTCTTGGTTCTCAGCCAGTATGAATTGGCTTCATTCTACTACAGCTACTCTGATGTTTACGAAAAGGGGGCCCCCGGAGGTCCCTGTGAGGGAGCCAGAACGAAGAGGGGAAGGCTGCTAGAGGGGTGGAGGGAGCACTCTGCCCGAGATCAGCTGTGTTCTCATTGCAGGATTCCCTGTCACTGTCCCACTGTGTATCTTCAGGTTTAGAGGAAATGCTGGTCACAGGTCATATAGAAACCAGTTTAGGCAGTGCCTCCTGTCTTGTGACTTTCTCTTTTCCTGGTCAAACTCCTTGAAACCCCTGGCTAAATGAGCCCCATATCTGAGTACTGCATACACAACTGTTCTAGTTCCTAATATTCCTTTCTTTAAATCAGGAACAGGAGATCCCCTGCCCTCAATTCTACCTCCCCCATCTACTCTGAGTGTGAAGTCCCTAGGCCTGTCTATTTATGCTCTAACAGAAAAGAGGTGTCATGATTTAGTGGCATCAAATGAAAAAGCCATAGTTGGGGGACTGTTACTGTGAAAGCTTCTACCCCCCGCTTATCTCAGCTCCCCACCTCTCCTTTCCTTGCATGTGTATTCTTACATTATTGGTCTCCACCTGCTCTTCCCTCTATTTTTTTCTTTTCTATTTTCATCTCTCTGTGGGGTTCTTAATTAGTCTATAATATAGAACTAATATGTACATTTTTGTTATTGTTTTATTAAATAGAGTGCTATGTTCTCTTTTCTCCCTTTAAATACTCTGTGAACAGTATGTGTTCTCCTTCAAATAAAAAATAACATGAATTTCACTTATGAGTTCCTTGATTGTTTTTTTTTATTTTAGTGAAGAAAAAAAGAAAAAAAAAGACATATATAACAAAGACAACAAGCAAAAGAGACAAACGAGTAGAGTAAATGCACAACAGTGGCATTGCAGGTTTACAAAACCGGATGATAGAAACTTGACAATGGTTGCAATATTGCGTATCATTATCTTTAAAATGGTTACTTACATTAACAGATGTAGACATGTAAAATTGATCTAATCATATGAGTATTAATTGTTCTTTCTCAGTAAAGAATACATTCAGCAGTGTGTCCATTTTAGTTATCTTACATATACATACATACAGGTTTATATATTTTCCTCTTCCCTTTTCTCTTTCCACCTTTTCCCTTCCCAATTACTTTTGCTCTTTGAGCTGTTTTTTACCCTTACATAGTATTTATTATAGATTTTGGATCATATATATTTTTCCGATTCCTATACTAGGGAGACAATATGGTATTTACACATATGGGTTTGATTTATCTCACTTATGAGTATGGTCTCAAGTCGTGACCATTTACTTACAAAAGTCTCAATGCAATCTTTCTTAATAGCTGAGTAGTGCTCCATTGTATAAAAATACCACATCATTTTTATCCATTCTTTGATTGATGGACACTTGCGTTGTTTTCAAAATCTGGCTATTACAAATTGGGTTGCTATAAACATGGGTGCACAGATATCACTGTGGTATGATGTTTTCAGTTCTTCTGGGAAAATGCCCAGAAGAGGGATAGCTGGGTTGAATGGGATCTCTAATCCTAGCTTCTTGAGGAATCTCCACAC
>RJWM01041798.1:0-14705 GCA_004363535.1 Dasyprocta punctata | reverse complement strand
ACTTGAAACTATACTACAAAGCTACTGTGATAAAATCAGCATGGTACTGGAATCAAAACAGACCTGAAGATCAATGGAATAGATTAGAAGATACAGACACAACTACAAACACACTTAGCCACCTCATCTTTGACAAAGGGGCCAAACATGTACATTGGAAGAAAGACAGCCTCTTTAACAAATGGTGCTGGAAAAACTGCCTTTCTACATGCTGTAAACTAAAACTAGATCCATTCCTATCACCATGCACTAAAATACAGTCAAAATGGATGAAAGACTTGAATATTAAAACAGAGACACTAAACTTACTAGAAGATAGAGTACGTAAAAATCTTGATGACATAGGAGTAGGCAGAGAGTTCATGAACAAATCAAATTGCACGGGAAACACTTCCCAGAATCAACAACTGGGATCTCATCTTACTAAAAAGTTTTTGCATGTCAAAGGAAATCTCCAACAGAGTGAAAAGAAAACCCACGAACTGGGAAATATATTAGCCAACTGTCCATCAGGCAAAGGACTTCTATCTAAAACATATAAAGAATTAAAAGAAATCAGACCCCTCAAATTCAAGGACCCAATCCAAAAATGGGCATCTGAGATGAATACACACTTCTCAGAGAAAGAAATACAAATGGCAAATAAATATATGAAAAGATGTTCAACATCAGTGGTCATTCAGGAAATGTAAATTAAAACAATGCTGAGATTCCATCTCACTCCAGAAAGAATGGCCAAGTTTAAAAAAATCAAGCAACAACAAATGCTGGAGGCACTGTGGGGAAAAAGGAACTCTTCTCCACTGTTGGTGGGAGTGTAGACTGGTGCAACCACTGTGGAAAACAGTGTGGAGATTCCTCAAGAAGCTAGGATTAGAGATCCCATTCAACCCAGCTATCCCACTTCTGGGCATTTTCCCAGAAGAATTGAAAACATCATACCACAGTGATATCTGTGCACCCATGTTTATTGCAACCCAATTTGTAATAGCCAGATCTTGGAAACCACCCAATTGCCCATCAATCAAGGAATGGATTAAAAAACGTGTGGTATTTTTATACAATGGAGTACTGCTCAGTTATTAAGAAAGATTGCATTGAGACTTCTGTAAGTAAATGGTCATGACTTGAGACCATACTCGTAAGTGAAATAAATCAAGCCCACATATGTAAATACCATATTGTCTCCCTAGTGTAAGAAATGGAAAAAGTATGTATGATCCAAAATCTATAATAAATACTATGGAAGGGTACAAAACAGCTCGAAGAGCAAAAGTAACTGAGAAGGGAAAAGGGAAAAAGGGAAGGGAAAAGGAAAAGATATAAATCTGTATATATGTATATGTAAGATAACTAAAACGAACACACTGTTGAATGTATTCATTATTGAGAAAGAACAATTAATACTGATATAGTAAGATCAATTTTACATGTCTATATCTGTTCATGTAAACAAGCATTTTAAAGATAATGATACACAATATTGCAACCATTGTCAAGGTTCTATTATCCTGTTTTGTAAACCTGTAATGTTACTGCTGTGCATTCACTCTAGTCATTTGTTTGTTTGTTTTGTTTTCCTGTCTTTGTTATATATGTCTTTTTTTTCTTTTTTTCTGCTTAAATGAAAAAAATACAGAAAGGATAGATGTACATGTATCGGCTTATACATGCCTAGAATTTCTCCTAAAGAGTTTACGAGAATTGGTTTTATTATGTGTGATGGTATGAGCAGCTATTTTGAACAAATGAGACATCATGGTAGCTATTGCTGAGTTGCTATCATCTTATTATGCAGCCCTATAATGTTTTTATTCTTTGCTTTGATTTGTTTTAGTCTATTTTCTATTATTTGAGTTCAATATGTGTGAAGGTATGGACAGCTATTTTGAAGATTACAACAGACATTATGGTAACCATTGTTGATCTCCTATTGTCTGGTTTTGAAGGCCTGTAATGCTTCAATTCTTCTGTTTTGATTGGTTTTATACTATTTTGTTTTGTTTGATTCTATTGTGTGTGAAGGTATGTACAACTATTTCGAGGAAAACAAGAGAAATAATGGTAGTCACTGTTGATTTATTGTTATCTTGTTTTGAAGTCCTGTGTTGCTTTCCTTGTTCTGTACTAACCTGATTTGTTCTCTTTTGTTTGGCTTTACTCACTTTAAAATAAAGTTTTAAAAAAAGAAAAATAATTGAAGGATGATTGGAATCAGTGAAGAAGCAGGAGTCAACACAAATGAAATAAACAGACTATTTCTACAAGTTATAGTAAAAAATTTCCCAAACACAGGAAAAGTATCCGACATGGAGATAAGCAAGGGATATAGGATTCCAAATAGCCATAACAAAAATAAATCTACACCCAGACATATAATAATCAAGACATATAATAATAATAGTAAATCTACACTCAGACATATAATAATCTCAGAAATTCAGCACAAGAACAAATTATTAAAAGCTGTTAGAGGAAAGAAATAGATCACCTTTTAAAAAAAATACATCAGAATCACAGTAGACTTCTCAACACAAACCATCAAGTCATTGACGGAATGGATCAAGAAACAAGATCCAACAATATGTTGTAAACAAGAAACACATTTAACTCAAAAATAAACTCATAGTCTGAAAGTCAAAAGGTAGAAAACTATATTCCCCTGTACAGGAATCCAAAAAAGGCAGGGGTAGCTATTCTGTTTGTAGGCAATGTGAACTTCAAACCAAAAATAATTAAAAGAGATGAAGAAGATCATTACATATTTTATAGGGCAAAAATTCAAGGGGAAGAAGTAAAAATCATACATATACATGCACCAAATATGGGAGGACTCAACTATAAAAGACAAATATTAATGGACATGAAAAATCAACTACACAATCATCACAGAGAAAGTTAATAACCCATTGTCACAAAGAGATTTATCAACTTGACAAAAAGTCAGCAAAGAAACAGCAAAACTGAATCAAACTTGTGAACAAATGGAACTAGTAGTTGTGTACAGAATGTTCTACCCAACAACATCAGAATACATATTCTTCTCAACTGAACATGGGTCATTCTGTAAAACAGACCACATACTAACCCATAGAACATGCTTCATTAAATGCAAAGGAATTGAAATTATTCTGTGCATATTATCAGACCATAGTGTACTGAAACTGGAAAATACTGGCAAAATAAACTCCAAAAACTGCATAAATATATACAAATTAAATAACAGCATCCTGAACAATCAGTGGGACACAGGTGAACTTAAAGGAGAAGTTAGAGAATTCCTATATTCAAATGAAAATTCAGATACAGCATACTTGGACCCATGAGACACAAGGAAAGCAGTCCGAAGAGGAAAATATGTAGCAGCGAATTGTCACATCAGCAAAACAAAATGCACACAAATAAATAACCTAATGCTGCACCTCAAGCATCTAGAAAAAGAAAAGCAAGACAAAGACAAAGCTCTATGAGTATAATTTACTCATAGAAGGGAGTAAATTATAAGGATCACAGCAGAGATTAACCCAATGGAGGCTAAGAAAATGGTACAAAGAATTAATGAATGGAAGAGTTGGTAATTTGAAAGAATAAAATTGATAAACTCCACTAGTCAACCCTATCAAGAAAAGGAAACAAAAAACTCAAATTCATGCAATGAGGAATGAAAAGGGTGAAATTATTACAGATCTTGTGGAAATTCAGAAGCTCATGCATACCTACCTTGAAAATCTTTACTTGACAGAGATAAGATGGCGGAACAGTAAGCAGCAGAGTAAACAGCCTCCCTGAGAGATACCATCCAGATGCTGGAATATAGCAACAAGGGGAAGACAAGAAGGTAGGAAGTTGGTCCCCTGGACCCAGGAAGAATCTAAAGCGAGAATTAAGGAGCACAGATAGAGTAAAAAAAGAAAGAAAGAAAGAAAGAAAGAAAGAAAGAAAGAAAGAAAGAAAGAAAGAGAAACTTAGATGAAGAAGAAGGCGGTAGCTGTCAGCCCCTCTGGCCAGACAGGACCCACTGTGTGAGATGAGCTGTTGGAACCTGGAGACACATGATCAAGGTGCCCCAGTGGTGGCAACGACCCTGGAGGCCTCTGCTGAGAGAGGAAGCATTGGAGGAGAGTGGCAGTGGACAGGGGGAGCAGACCTGGAGAACTGAACTGGCTGACTGTGAGTGCAGGGGACTCCATCCTCCTGCAGGAGAGAGCAATTGGCCGGGAACCATTTTGGGGTCGGACTGGATGGGCCCAAGGCTGGAGCTGCTTCTGGCTTCCTCCAGCAGCTTCTAACTGGGCACAGACCCATGGAAACTGCTTGGAATGAGCTCTGCCGCTGTGCACATTCTGGGGGCCACCTCAGAGGGTCCCTGCAGGTGACCAGCTTGGTCTGGAAGCAGCAGCTCCACATTTGCTCCAGGGGCGGTAGTAGAGGATCCCAATGGTAGCTGGCCCAGGTTTGCAGGCAGTGGCCCCGCCCCTGCGTTCACTCCACCAGCCATCCTGAAGCTGACACAGGCTGGGGAATAGCAGCAGACAGTGCAGCACCAGCGCACCTAGTAGGAACCATCAGATATCCATAATCAGCACTGGCTAGAAGAACCAAACTCACTTCAGAGAAATTGTAGCCAATGTGAGGAGTTCCTAGGACACCAGTACCCATTTGTCCAGAAAAACCCAGGAGTACGTCAAGATGAAGTAGTAAAAGGCAATCTCTTGTCTCCAATTCAAGCAGAGGAAGTCCAGGAGATGAAAACACAGAAGAGATCGTGAGTTGCACAACTGAAATTTCTGAGGTGATGTCAACTGAAGTAAAGAAACAACCTCATGAGGCTATAAAAGAAATTAGAATAGAAATACTAACTCAGCTAAAAGAAAAATGAAAAACATAATAAAAGAATTGCTAGATGTCTCTAAAGACGTAGATGAAAAATGGAGCACAGGAAAATGAGGGGACACTCTGCCTAGCTGCCTGGGACCGGGAAGCCTTGGCCCCCACCCAGTAAGGCGGAGCCTCTACCCACACGCTCCGGGAGGTGGCACTCACTAGCTGCGCACAGGATCCAGCTCTACCCGGTCCCGCGACTCAGTGCAACCCATCAGGGGA
This sequence comes from Dasyprocta punctata, assembly GCA_004363535.1. NCBI lineage: Eukaryota > Metazoa > Chordata > Mammalia > Rodentia > Dasyproctidae > Dasyprocta > Dasyprocta punctata. Next base: position 9,602 of record RJWM01041798.1, on the reverse strand, counting down.
ACGCCCGGCCAGCCTCACAGGACACAGAGGTACTGAGCCCAGCCCAGCCCAGGACCCCAGAGCTGCTCATCAGGGACTGACCAGCATAGCTACAGGGCCTTGGAGAGCTTGGGCGCTCTCCACCAGAGCTCTGGGAGCATGCGTACTCCATTCTTCAGTGCAGCAGCCTGTGTGCCAGGCCCTACAAGCTGCGGCCACTCCCAACCAGGAGCAAGGCCCCAGCACTGTAGGCCTGGGACTCACCCAGGCTTGCCTGGCATGCCAGAGGCTCTGAACTCCTTACAGCCAAACTCAGGGTCTGGGTGACACCACACTCCGGGGTATGCTCCCCCTAGCTGCCTGGGACTGGGAGGCCTTGGCCCCCACCCAGTAAGGCAGAGCCTCCACCTGCATGCTCTGAAAGGTCGCCCTCACTAGCTGCACACAGGATCCAGCTCTACTGGGTCCTATGACCCAGAGCAACCCACCAGGGGAATGCCCTGTCAACCTCACAGGACACAGAGCCACACAGAAAGGGGATAACTGGGTCAAATGAGACCTGCAATCCTAGCTCTCTGAGTAATCCCCACTCTGATTTTCATAGCGCTTGCACCAGTCTGCGTTTCCACCAACAGTGGAGCGAGGTTCTTTTTTCCCCACAGTCCTTGCAGCATCTGTTATTGGATGATTTCTTAATACTAGCCATTTTTTCTGAGGTGAGGCGAAATCTCAGTGTTGTTTTCATTTGCATCTCTAATGACCAGTGATGTTGAACAGTTTTTCACGCATTTATTTGGTGTTTGTATTTCTTCATCTGAGAAATGTGTAGTCATCTCAGATGCCCATTTTTGGATTGGGTCTCTAAACCTGGGGGCTGGAGGGGGGGAGTTAGTGCATTATATGTTCTCGATAGTAATCCTTTGTCTGAGATACATCTGGCAAACATTTTGTCCCATGTAGTTGGTTATCTCTTTACTCTGTTGGTGGTTTGTCTTGCTGTGCAGAAGCTTTCCAGCACAGTGAGATCCCGTTTGTTGGTACTTTGCAATAGTTCCTGTGATTTCAACTTTGCCATGTAAACCCTTTTCAAGTTAACTAACCAATTCTAAATAAAACCTCATGGGAAATAGTTTAAACCAGTGATGGCAAACCTTTTAGAGATCAGTGCCCAAACTGCAAACCTAAATCCACTTACCTACTGCAAAGCACCAACACTGCACTTAAACCGAAATACTGAGGTTTCAGTTAAGGAAAAACAATCCATACATTAATATCATTTGTCCTAAAAGAAAAACAGCATGCATTCCGTAGACTCACCACCACTGGGTTAGAACAAGGTGAAATGAACTGCATTATAATATTTAATGCTTCCTGAAATATGAATGTTTGCATTGGTATTTATGTGGTGAGCAAGGGGTAACTTTGCATGAAACAGTAAAAACAATAAGGGTATTAGTACTTTTAACTAAAAGCAAAATATTTGCTTCTGGCTCCAGTGCAGATCTATGGGTCCTACCTCAGATGTCCTGAATCTATATTTCAATGCATATGTAAACACATCTGCATTTATTGGATATGTAACATATACTCCATGTAACAATACATTTTAAGGTTCTATGTAAAGAGTTTCTGAGACATAACCCACTCTCTGACATTCCTTTACTTTTACTTATTTATATGAGAAATAAGTTAAAACCTTTGTTTGAGGTTTAGCCAGATGCTTTGGCAATTTCTGGGAAGTTGAAGTGAAATGGAAAAATGGTGACATAGTGGAGGAAAACAAGAATTTATGGATCATTAAAGAAGTAAAAACATACGAGCACAGGGACTTATAAATATAATATGATTCCATCTTGTGGTATGTATAATAATTAGATAAGCTTCTCGAATACTTTTAAAAACCTTAAAATTAAGGAGTCCACTTATAATATGAATTAAACTAAGTAAATTGTGTTGCCGCTGATCCATTTTTAAAATATTATTTTGTGAGTCTGCTCAGCTTTGCTTAAGGATGAGGAAAAAAGCACTTTCCCTCACACACCCCTGTTTTCACAGAAGCATAAATAATGTGGAAATTCAAGGTTGGCAGTGGAGAAATGGATCATCACCATCTGTTAAACCATAGATTTAACGTATATCAAAGAACTGAGCAGTAGGAAGGATGTCAAGTTTTAGACTTTAGAAATGCATTGTATTTCTGCACTGATCTTGTGTTGGTAAATTAGAATTTGTCAATTCAGTGTAATTACTGGTTCCACAGGCAATGCGGATGTGTGTGGTTGCAAATATTTTAATATGACTCTTGGACACAGACACGCATGGGTCATAGAGGGAATGATTGTGGCTACACAGAACCCTGGGTCTGTGTGGGTAGAACTTCCTGTCCTGATGTGTGGATGATGTAACTCCTAAGAATACCTGACTGAGTATGTGTCTATCGAGGCCTTTTCAACACCTAACATTGTGTCCTCTGTTGCAAGAATTGCAACCTCCCGCGTGACACCCATGCAAGTGGCCCATTGACACTGACTTGGTAGAAATTTGGCCCAAGAGAGGGTGGCTCCTGGGGCATTCCTGCTTATGAACTTGAGTGAAATAATGGTGCCTCAGTGGATCAGGATGATCCTCAAATATAATTTCAAACTTGTGATTTTCACCTGGACAACAAGCTACAGATGTAGAGCTTCAGGGGACTAAGGTGGAAAAGTCCTTTAAGGATGTTGAGATGGCTTGACTGAAAAACGGGGTCATTAAAGCACCACCTGAGTCCCAGCCATAAGACATACACACATTCACACCACAAATGCATTTATGTGGCTGGTGCTGCCAGATCTCTCTTCACTCAGACTTACACCCATGCAGGCATTTCTAAGATGCTCCCATTGAGTCTCAACTTCTTCCTCCTGCAGCTTCTTCTCTTTTTGTGCTGCTCAGGAAAGGAAGACTGCATTTTTGACATGACCTCTTCTGTGCACCAGGATGGAGATGTGGAGATTGGGGCTTTTTTCTCCCTTTTCCTCCGTATATACTTCTCTGGTATGACTCATATGGAGCCTAGTAAGGACTTCGTTGACATGCGGTGAGATTTACATTTATTCATTAACTGGGTTATTCTCAGGATAGACAATTCCTAGGATGTCTGTGTTTGCACAGATAAATGCTATCTGATCTCCATCCCTCTCCCAGCTCAGCAGAACTGCATATTTTCTCTTTTTAATTTTCACCTTTAGAAAAGGAAAGGCATTACCTTCTACCTTAGTATACTGTACATGCACCTCCTGATACCTGAGCTGCCACTCCATAGCATGAAATCATGTCCACTAGAAGCACAATCACAATCACTGGATCCAGTTTAGCATCATGTGGCTGAAACCAAGTGCCCATTACACAAAGACCAGGGTTCATTAAAACCTCCATTAATCATGCCTAACATTCTTTGCATCGTAACTCAGGTTTATGAACCACCTGCATTAGCAGATTCCTCGTGATAGAAATTCACTTCCATTTATGGGCAATCTGTGTATCAAGTCTTTCATGCCAGGGATGAGTTACAACTCCCAGAGTTACAACTAGGACATGAATAAGAGATTAGTACTATGTAAGATTATATGTGCCAGTTTGATTCTGCTTTTCATGCACAGTCTCTGTAGTTACTAACAAATTAGGCCTGTAGCTAAAAAATACGCTCAGTAAATGCAGCCTGCAAAGTGTCAGAATATTCCACAATGGGACTCCTGTGAGAAGGGGGTGTGTCATTGAGAAAATCAGTGCTGGTGAGTAAACCCAGAATGGTTGCTAGTGGCGTTTGCCTACATTTGAAAGTAGAGCTAATAGAATTTATGTTTTTGGAATCTTTTTTTACACTGGTCTCTGCACTTATCTCATATCCTTTCTTAAGCCTATACTTTTAGTTCATGGGCAATTTCCTGATATTTATGTACTTGATGCAAGGCATTGGTATGTTGCATAGGTTGGCTGCAGTGTATGGGGTATGAGCCACCTTCCTATCAGAGTCTCCTAATTAGATGTGAACTTAAACCTATGCAGGCATGTGTCACTATACCTGGGATGTTTACTTTCCCATAATACTCCAAAGCATTTTTGATGTTGCTATTGTTTAAGGTACAAAGTTTTACTCTGAGGGTTGCTACTGATTATTATTTCTTAGCTATCAGAAAGATCTGCAGGTTTTTTTGAATGGGTGAGCTTAGGGAAATGTCCTCTGAATTTCCTGAAATGTACTAAAAATTACTCATGGCACTTGTTGAAAATAAAAAGAAGGGTTTTGTCTAATCAAGGAATCACCTCAGTACAGGGACCACCACAATGGGGATTTGCATTGGGAAAGTGGCATCTGGGTGGACTCTGAATTCTGCACAAGCTAATGGGTTCAGAGACCAAGTGTAGCATGGCAGGCAGGTCACAGAAGGACACATCTCCAAGGTCCAGCATTAGATTGATGAGAGATTCTGGCTACACTATCCTGAGAGGATTATAGCTGGAGGAATCTCAGTGTGGCCAGGAAGCACGTGGAAAGATTAGAGAATGAGAAACTGTTCATTATCAAATGAGGTCCAATTTCAAGGCTTTTCCAAGTGTGCCGGTGGGAGAGTTCAGGTTTCGTCTTCCCAGAAGAGAAGAGGAGAGGAGAGGAGAGGAGAGGAGAGGAGAGGAGAAAAAGGAGAGGAGAAGAGAGCAGAAGAGAGGTGAGGAAAGGGGAGGGGAGAGGAAGGGAGAGGAAGGGAGGAGGCTGCCTGCTTCTCCTCTGGTCCACTGCTGTCCAACCCTTCAGCTCAGGGAACAGCTCTGCTATAGCAGTTGGGCTTTTCCAGAAGCAGGTGCTGTACCCCTGTCTGTGCCTGAGAAGAACATCCTTGCTATTCCAGGTCTTTAGGCCTGGGCTGACTTATCCACTAGGAAAACATCTTTAGAAGATCATGAGAATGATTACATCACTGCTGAATTTTAAAAGAGAGAGAAAATAATTTTAGAACAACTTGCATATATATAAGCATAATACATTTCTCTTTGTAGCAATGTTTTGTTTTAAATACAAATGCAATATTTTTAAAAGAGTATGTGACCCAACTTACATAAATGTAATGGATACAATAATTATATGATGATTTTTATAATATTCTGGATATCTCCACACATAACTATCACTACATTATGATAGTGGTGGTATTATGTCTCCTTGTTGCTCTAACATATTTTTACAGAACAAAATATGTATTTCAATTCATATCAATATCTTCCTAATAATATTGTTTATTATGAAAAGGATAAAACCAAGTGAAATAAAACAGAATACAGTCAACCAAAAAATAGCAACGAAAATGATACAGAACTTCAAAATAAGATAAAAGGAAATCAATAATGACAACCATAATGCCTCTTGTTATTTTCTAAATCACTTACCATACCATCAGACATAACAAAATCAAACAAAACCAAATAGAATAAAATCAATCAAAACAAAACTATTAAAGCAATACAGGGCTTCAAAACAAGATAATAGAAAATCAATAATGGCTGCTGCAATATATCTTGTTATCTTTCAAATAGCTGCTCATGCCATCAAACAGAATAAAATCAAAAAACTAAACTGAACTAAACAGAACAATTAAAACAATACAGGGTTTCAAAACAAGATAATAGATTAACAATGGCCACTACATTCCCTTTTTAGGCATTCCCTCCCTTTCATTTTCACAATATCTATTTTGCATTTTGGATACCACTAACTCCTTTAACTTTTTATACTAGGGAGACAGCATGATGTTCACTGACGTGACTCTTAACCATTTCACTTGTGAGCATGATCTCAAGTTGTATCCATTTACCTACAAGAGTCTTGAGGCTATCTTTCTTTATAGCTGAGTAGCTTTCCATTGTATAAAAACACCATATCTTTTTTATCCATTCTGCAGTTGGTGGGCAGGCTACCTCTACTTTTGGGGGGTTCTCTTTCACATACAGCATTGTTTCTCTTCTTTGACAATCAGTCTATGAATTTTCTTTCAAGATAAAACTGTTTCTTGTATAAAGCATGTTGATGGCTCTCATCTCCTGATCCACTCTGCCTGTGTTTCTTTTATTGGTGAATTGAGGCCATCTGCATTAATGGTTATGGCCAACATGCACTGCCTCGTCTCTGTTATGCAATTTTCCTGCCATTGACTGCCTACTTTTCCTCTCCATTCAGTTGTCTTCCCTGATCAGTGATACCCCTCTGCTGCTGTTTCTGGAGCTGTGATCTTTTTTATCTGTCTCTAGAAAGTCCTTCAGTATTCTTTGTAAGGTTGGTTTAGTGGTCATGAATTACTTCAGTTGTTCTTTGTCATGAAAGTGTCTTTTTTCTCCACTAATTTTGAAAGATAGTTTTTCAGGGTACATCAATCTGGATTGGAAGTTGTTTTCATTCAGCACACAAAATATTTCACTCCAGTCTCTTCTTGACTTGATGGTTTGTGTTGAGAAGTCTGCCACGATTCTGAATTGTTTTTCTCTATAGGTGACCTGTTTCTTTTCTCTAACAGCTTCTAATATTCTGTTCTATTGCTGAATTTCTGGGATCTTGATTATTATATGTCTGGGTGCAGATTTATCTTGGTTATGGTTAGCTGGAGTCCTATATGCCTCATCTAACTGAATGTCACATCCTTTTCCCATACGTGGGAAGTTTTCTGCTATTGCTTCTGTTAATAGACTTTTCATGTCATTTGTGTTGACCCCTGCTTTTTCACTAACACCTATAATTCTTAAATTATTTCTCTTTGCATCATCTTGCAGCCACTAAATTATTATTTCCTGGTTCCTTTTTATTTTTAAGAGATCTTTCCTTTCACAATTACTAGCTGCAAACCTCTTTAAGGTCTCAAAGTCTATTTTCAGTTTCATTCAAGCAACTTTTCCAGCTTTCAGAGGTGTTTTCATTTTCCTGGATGTCTCTTGAAATCTGTTTCATGAATTCTAAATCCTTCTTCTATTATTCATTCAAGCTTTACCTCATTTTCTTATGCTCCTCTATTTTTTTTCTGTGTCTGCTTTATAGATGCTCAGCAATTCTTTTATTATGTTTTTCATTTCTGCTTTTACCTGAGATAGTATTTCTGTTCTAATTTTTTTATAGCCTCATGGAGTTGTTTCTTGACTTCGGTTGCCATCACTTCAGAAACCGCAATTGTGTGACTCCCAGCCTCTTCCATGTTTACATCTCCTGGACTTCATCTGCATGGGTTGAAGGCCAGAGACTGCCTTTTGCTTTTTTGTCTTGATATTTTTCTGCGTTCTTCTGGAAAAGTGGGTAGTGGGGTCCAAGGCACCTCCTGAGTTAGCTACAATTTCTCTGAAGCATGACTGTTTGGTTCTTCTGGCCAGTGCTGGCTACAGGTATTCAATGGTGGCCATTGGGTATGCTGGTGCTGGGATGGATGCTTCATTTCCCAGCCTGTGCTGGCTACCAGTGGTGGAAGCATCCCTGATGTCCACGGTGTGCACATGGGGACACAACTGGCTGGTGAGTCACTGACCTGAGCTGGTTACCTGTGGGAAGCATTCCCAGTGGTGGCTGGTGTGCCTTCTTGTTAATTTTTATGTCTACATAAAATTGCATCTTTTCAGGCTAAAACTTTTACTCTCACTAATAGCTGGGTATTTCTACTCTCTAATTGATTTCTACATTCATGTTTCCATAAGTGGGTGTATGACAGATGTGTACTTGATGCAGACAGGATTGTAGTACTTAGATATAGGGTCTCTAATTAAAATCAGTGATTTCGAACAAATTAAATGACTGACTGGTTTCAAATGTGTTCGTATTTTAAAGCATTTGTGTGTGTCATTGAAGAACTTCCCCAGAAGCACAATAAGGAACAGTATTAGATTTTAGATTAAGGTGTGTGTGTGTGTGTGTGTGTGTGTGTGTGTGTCTGTGTGTGTGTGATTTTAAAAATTGAATTTGATATCTATCACATTATCTAAAGTGCTATTGAATCAGAATATCTCTGGTTGATGAAAGGATCACTGTTTTGGACATTTCAGTTTCAGACTGTAATTAAGTACTCACTTGGTTTGCCATGGTCAGGCCCAATTTAAGTTGACAAGATTTCTTTGTTTTCAAGGTAGATAATTCGTGATTCATAAGTAGTCAGTTAAGCTGGGCATGGTGGCTCATGCTTGTAATCCCAGCACTCAGGAGACTGAGGCATGAGGATCGTTGAGAGTTTGAGACCAGTCTGGGATACAAAGTGAGCTCAAGGCCAGCCCAAACTGCATAGTGAGAACCTGTCTCCAAAACATCACACAAAAAAGTAGTCAGTTGTATATAATTCATAAACCCATGATTAATAAATGTTAATATACAAAATTTTTATCCAGATGTCATTTAGAGACTGAGAGAATGTAGTATTATAGATCTTACAATGGTTTAACAGAGTCCATATTTTGTACTTCTAAACATTAAAACACAGGGCATTATGCAATCATCCATGCTTCTCAGTCAGTAGTCATCTTTGTTTTCCATAACAGCTACGCCTAGAGTTGTGTTGTTAAACAGCAGGTTACCATCACAATGCCTGGGTCACCTTCAAATTTTTCAGATTTAAAGGAACAGCCACCTCAAGCCTGCAATCTAAGTCACCTCCTATTGACTCCCAATGATAGATGAATCTATTAATATGCTTTCTCTTCCTGTTTTCTCTCCAAATCCAGATTATACAGGTATAATCTACATTTTTAATCCATGTTCATAAACTTTCTCTTCTTCCTTTCAAGTAATTTACATTTAAACAAATTTTGAAGGCCATGTAAACTCAGAATACTTGCACAACTATTTTTTTCTGAGCTTCCATTTATTTATGTATCATGACCTTTTGCTAAAACTGCAAACTTTACTGTGAAGTCTAATCCCTCAGTGAGTAGAGTAAAGTGGTGAAATTGCTGGATTCCATGTGCAGTTTTTTTTTAATTCACTGGGACCTCCTTGCGGCATTGGGGAAGGCTTTCCACCTACTCCTGCTTTTAATATCCCAGGTGTAAAATGGGTGATTATTCTCTCTCTCTCTCTCTCTCTCTCTCTCTCTCTCTCTCTCTCTCTCCTGAAACAACCCTAATTTCAGATGTTTGACTCGAAAATTTATTTTTATTCTTTTTTGAACTTTATTAAGTTTCTTAATTTTTACACTCTAAATATTCATAAAGGTAATTTTCATCATACACACTTTACACCTGTAAATGAGTTATCTCAATTTTTTTCATATTCTCTTACCTAAACTTAAGTCCCTCTTTCCCTCCTTATATACACAAGCTTTGTTTCCATTTTTCTTTTTTCTCATTTTTTTCTTTTCCTTTCCTTCATTTCCCCTCCAACCCCTACCTCATTCTCCTTCCAAATTGAGCATTTTCTTCCTATTTCATAATATCTACTACACATTCTTATCTTTATTTCCACATTTGATTTCTCACACCAGACAAACAGTGCAATGTTTACACATATGTGTTATATATATTTCACTTATGTGTTTGATCTCGAGGTCCATCCGTTTACCTAGAAATCTCTCATTTACCTTTATTTATGGCTCAGTAGTACCCTTGTAAAACTACCACATCTTATTTATCCA